>APFE031356407.1:44771-86526 GCA_000404065.3 Pinus taeda | reverse complement strand
AGTATTATTTCCAACAATTGGTATCAGAGCGGGTCCTTTGGTAGAAGCTTGATCGCTTGAAGGAGATCCTTAGAACAATGGGAAAGAAAGCGCGTCAAAAGAAGAAGACAACTCAAAGGAACAATGACAGCCTGCTGTTACGTGGAAGCAAGTATTCAGATCCTAAATCACCTCATATTGAAGATGGACAAGAAAATTAAGCATCAGATAAAATCATAGATCAACAAGATCTACCTAGCAAAAGGGAGAGTGCCCTCGAAGAAGAAATCATCAGCTTAAAAGCTCAGCTGGAATGTGCCTTCAGAGTTCGTCAAATGCTGCAAGTGCTGAATGAAGAACAAGAAAAAGAGATTCTCAAATTAAGGCAACAAGTGGAAGAAGGAAGGAAGTATGAAGAAATCTTGAAGAAGCAATGCATGGAAAAGGAAGAACAACATCATGTTGAGATAAATATCTTGAAAGATAAATTAGAAGAAAAGGATAAACTATTACAATTTCAATATAGTACTAAGATTTTGGATGAGATTCTTAGTAGTCAACGGTCTCCTGCTATGAAAACTGGTCTTGGTTTTCATGAATCTTTTGAAGGTAAATCTAGTTCACAAGGTGAGGCAAGGAACTCCAAAGAGAAATCTAAAATGATCAACAAGGAGATGAGAGGTCATCCCCATCAACAATCAAGGAACGAGATTCTTCAAAGAAAATATTTTACTCCTCCTATGGACAATGTTGAATGTTATGAATGTCATAATCTTGGACATGTTGCAGCTAGATGCAGAAGAAGAATGGTTCAAGACCATTACACAGAAAGATATTCACGTTCCAGGTACTTTCAAGGATATTGTTTTTCTTGCAATATGTTTGGACACAAAGCTATTGATTGCTACAAAAGGAATAAGAAACATAAAAAATGTTATGCATGTAACAAGCTTGGACACATAGAAAAGGAATGCAGGAGAAGATTTTGGACACCATACCAAAAGGAGAAAACATCATCACAGATGAAGATGTGGAAGAGAAAGGATGTACAACTAGAAAGAAGTAATATAGCAGAGTACACAGACATGATAGACTCAGAGGAAGCTGAAAATGTGGAACCTCTGTGTTCCAAATCTCATATGCGTATTTCATAAAGACAAGTCGCGTATATACGTGAGTTAGACGCTGCACAGTCGCGTATATGATGTTCTGAAGAAAAAGCAGTAGTACAGAAGTATGATATGGTTCATCCATTGTTTTGATGATGGCATAGCACAGGTTCCGGGGGAGCATATACTTCAAACAATGCATTCTTGGCATTATTGTTAGAAGTTCTTGGTGATGATGCTTATTTCGCTTGACCAAAAGGATGGTTACAGATCTGGATACTAGATGCTTATAATCATATGGTATATGATAGCTGCTAATAACTATCATGATTGAGTTTAGGTCCTTGAGAGTCATATGATGTATTGTGTTATCCCACTATGCATGGGATGGATAATGTAATGATTCTTGTTGTTGAGTCATGTATATGTACTTGGTTGTCATATGTAAACAATTGGTATACCCCACTTGGTTGGGTGATGGATGTATGTATAGAGTCATGTTATGCTTTTGCAGATCGTGCATGTGCTCAGGGGGAGCATAGACAGATTGGTACATATCGGCATATACAAAGGGGGAGCTCAATCAGAGATTTCAAAAAATACTTAGGGGGAGTATGGACAGCAGATGGAGATCAAAGAAGAGAATATCTTGGTCTGCCCTTTGCCCTTGATGTCAAAGGGGGACAGTGACTTGGTGTGGTTGTTGCCATCAAGTCCAAAGGGGGAGATTGTTGGAATTATGATTCAAGTGTTGTCCTTGATGGCAACTCACTCAGAGGTATGATACAGGTGATGGCAACTCACTCAGAGGACAGATCATAGTGCAGCAGGAAAAGAGAGAGATATACGCAGGTTGACCGTGATGAAAGTGCGTATATACACGGGTAATCAGAGCAAAAGGAGCGTATACGTACACACACAGGTTCTCAGAAGGAAAGGCGCGTACATGTTGGAAACCATGGTTTTGGTCCGTGGTATTGGTCCATGGTATTTGGTCCGAAGTAACGACCCCAGATATTGGGTCCAAGGTATTGGTTCTACATGGTTTTGGACCATGGTATTGAGAGAAGACTAAACCTATATAAGGAGAATATCATTAGGCCAATATGAAGTGCAAGAGTGAGCAAGTGATGAACATATGATAAAGTGTGAGATCTAGATGCTGGTTATGGGTTGGTGATGCCTTGCTTGATCTGAACCAAGGAGGCACTCATGTGAAGGATGATGAATGATGGATTGGGATCTCAAGGCTTGTAATGATTATCTTTATATGGTTGAGTATGGATAGAATAGATCTATTGACGCATGTTTATTGTATGAATGTTATGATCTGGGTATGTTCTGATGTCTGAAATAGCTACAAAGTTATGAGGTAGAATTTGCAGATCTGCACGCGGGTTGTCTTTGGTAAAAGCGTGTATACACGCAGGTTGGGTTCATCCAAGTAGCGTATACAGTATGAAGTATGATATTTGAAGTTGCTATTGGATCTGGTTGTTGTTGCAGAGTTATGTAGTCTGTGACTATGTTTCAGTATTGGGTGATTCAGAGATTGATGATGTAGGTTGTACTGCAATGATGATTATTTCATGGATCCAGTATGAGAATGTATGAAACGTGGTCCCTGGATGATTGTAGGCCGGCACCTACGTACTGGTAAATATATTGGCCAGTACAAGAGCCAGGGGGTTGTAGCTCCCTTCCAGGAGCAGCTAGAAAACGAGTGAAGGTTGGAGCCTTTAGTAGGCCAACGCCTACGTACTAGTAAATGGAACGGCTAGTACAAGAGCTAAGAAGGTAGTAGTCTTCTGCAGGTAGAAGCCTGCGTACTGGTAAAGGACTGCACCAATACATTGTAAAAGAAGTTTCTTATTAAAGGAAGATAGAAGCAAATTGCAGCAGGTGGTTTTCACCCACATTGGGTTTCCACCTTATATCATGGTGTTCATGTGTGTTCTTTATGTGTGATGATTTGTTCTGTTTAATGTTCATATGGTTAATAATGATCTGATGCATTCATTGAAGATGAACTAACTAAATCATAAATGTTACTGGATGTACGCTAGTTTCTTTTAACACAGTCGCGTATTTACGCGGATATCCTTAACTGAAGTAGCGTATATGAATCTGAGTATGAAAATGAAAAAGTTTTATTGACGTGATAATACTGATTCACCCCCCCCCCACAGTATTATTTCCAACAATTGGTATCAGAGCAGGTCCTTTGGTAGAAGCTTGATCGCTTGAAGGAGATCCGTAGAACAATGGGAAAGAAAGCACATCAAAAGAAGAAAACAACTCAAAGGAACAATGACAGCCTGCCGTATTCAGATCCTGAATCACCTCAGATTGAAGATGGACAAGAAAATGAAGCATTAGATAAAATCATAGATCAACAAGATCTACCTAGCAAAAGGGAGAGTGCCCTCGAAGAAGAAATCATCAGCTTAAAAGCTCAGCTGGAATGTGCCTTCAGAGTTCGTCAAATGCTGCAAGTGCTGAATGAAGAACAAGAAAAAGAGATTCTCAAATTAAGGCAACAAGTGGAAGAAGGAAGGAAGTCTGAAGAAATCTTGAAGAAGCAATGCATGGAAAAGGAAGAACAACATCATGTTGAGATAAATATCTTGAAAGATAAATTAGAAGAAAAGGATAAACTATTACGATTTCAAGATAGTATTAAGATTTTGGATGATATTCTTAGTATTCAACGGTCTCCTGCTATGAAAACTGGTCTTGGTTTTCATGAATCTTTTGAAGGTAAATCTAGTTCACAAGGTGAGTCAAGGAACTCCAAAGAGAAATCTAAAATTATCAACAAGGAGATGAGAGGTCATCCCCATCAACAATCAAGGAATGAGATTCTTCAAAGAAAATATTTTACTCCTCCTATGGACAATGTTGAATGTTATGAATGTCATAATCTTGGACATGTTGCAGCTAGATGCAGAAGAAGAATGGTTCAAGACCATTACACAGAAAGATATTCACGTTCGAGGTACTTTCAAGGATATTGTTTTTCTTGCAATATGTTTGGACACAAAGCTATTGATTGCTACAGAAGGAATAAGAAACATAAAAAATGTTATGCATGTAACAAGCTTGGACACATAGAAAAGGAATTCAGGAGAAGATTTTGGACACCATACCAAAAGGAGAAAACATCATCACAGATGAAGATGTGGAAGAGAAAGGATGTACAGCCAGAAAGAAGTAATATAGCAGAGTACACAGACATGATAGACTCAGAGGAAGTTGAAAATGTGGAACCTTTGTGTTCCAAATCTCATATGTGTATTTCATAAAGACAAGTCGCGTATATACGCGAGTTAGACAGTGCACAGTCGCGTATATGATGTTCTGAAGAAAAAGAAGCAGTACATAAGTATGATATGGTTTAGCCATTGTTTTGATGATGGAATAGCACAGGTTCAGGGGGAGCATATACTTCAAACAATGCCTTGTTGGCATTATTGTTAGAAGTTCTTGGTGATGATGCTTATTTTGCTTGACCAAAAGGATGGTTACAGATCTGGATGCTAGATGCTTATAATGAAGATCATATGGTATATGATAGCTGCTGATAACTATCATGATTGAGTTTAGGTCCTTGAGAGTCATATGATGTATTGTGTTATCCCACTATGCATGGGATGGATAATGTAATGATTCTTGTTGTTGAGTCATGTATATGTACTTGGTTGTCATATGTAAACAATTGGTATATCCCCACTTGGTTGGGTGATGGATGTATGTATAGAGTCATGTTATGCTTTTGCAGATCGTGCATGTGCTCAGGGGGAGCATAGACAGATTGGTACATCTTGGCATATACAAAGGGGGAGCTCAATCAGAGATTTCAACAAATACTTAGGGGGAGTATGGACAGCAGATGGAGATCAAAGAAGAGAATATCTTGGTTTGCCCTTTGCCCTTGATGTCAAAGGGGGAGAGTGACTTGGTGTAGTTGTTGCCATCAAGTCCAAAGGGGGAGATTGTTGGCATTATGATTCAAGTGTTGTCATTGATGGCAACTCACTCAGAGGTATGATACAGGTGATGGCAACTCACTCAGAGGACATATCATAGTGCAGCAGGAAAAGAGAGAGATATACGCAGGTTGACCGTGATGAAAGTGCGTATATACGCGGGTAATCGGAGAAAAAGGAGCGTATACATACACACGCAGGTTCTCAGAAGGAAAGGCGCGTACATGTTGGAAACCATGGTTTTGGTACGTGGTATTGGTCCATGGTATTTGGTCCGAAGTAACGACCCCAGGTATTGGGTCCAAGGTATTGGTTCTACATGGTTTTGGACCATGGTATTGAGAGAAGCCTAAACCTATATAAGGAGAATATCATTAGGCCAAGATGTAGTGCAAGAGTGAGCAAGTGATGAACATATGATAAAGTGTGAGATCTAGATGCTGGTTATGGGTTGGTGATGCCTTGCTTGATCTGAACCAAGGAGCCACTCATGTGAAGGATGATGAATGATGGATTGGGATCTCAAGGCTTGGAATGATTATCTTTATATGGTTGAGTATGGATAGACTAGATCTATTGACGCATGTTTATTGTATGAATGTTATGATCTCGGTATGTTCTGATTTCTGAAATAGCTGCAAAGTTATGAGGTAGAATTTGTGGATCTGTACGCGGGTTGTCTTTGGTAAAAGCGCGTATACACGCAGGTTGGGTTCATCCAAGTTGCGTATACAGTATGAAGTATGATATTTGAAGTTGCTATTGGATCTGGTTGTTGTTGCAGAGTTATGTAATCTGTGAGTGTGTTTCAGTATTGGGTGATTCAGAGATTGATGATGCAGGTTGTATTGCAATGATGATTGTTTCATGGATCCAGTATGAAAATGTATGAAACGTGGTCCCTGGATTATTGTAGGCCGGAACCTACGTACTGGTAAATATATTGGCCAGTACAAGAGCCAGGGGGTTGTAGCTCCCTTCCAGGAACAGCTGGAAAACGAGTGAAGGTTGGAGCCTTTAGTAGGCCAGTGCCTACGTACTAGTAAATGGAACAGCTAGTACAAGAGCTAAGAAGGTAGGAGCCTTCTGCAGGTAGAAGCCTGCGTACTGGTAAAGGACTGCACCAGTACATTGTAAAAGAAGTTTCTTATTAAAGGAAGATAGAAACAAATTGCAGCAGGTGGTTTTCACCCACATTGGGTTTCCACCTTATATCATGGTGTTCATGTGTGTTCTTTATGTGTGATGATTTGTTCTGTTTAATGTTCATATGGTTAATAATGATCTGATGCATTCACTGAAGATGAACTGACTAAATCATAAAGGTTACTGGATGTATGCTTGTTGCTTTTAACACAGTCGCGTATATACGCAGATATCCTTAACTGAAGTAGTGTATATGAATCTGAGTATGAAAATGAAAATTTTTTATTGATGTGATAATACTGATTCACCCCCCCTCTCAGTATTATTTCCAACATATATATATACATGCCGAAGCATCTAATACCATGGACTGAGAAAACATCACGTCCAAAACCATGTGCGAAAGCCATGCACAAAACCATAGGTAGGTCCACCCAACCTAACGTAGGGTCCAAAAACAAATTCCCTGGGGCGCTACCTTGGACCCCATAAAGGGGGGCTACCTGCCCCCCTCAAACCCCTTTTTACCCCCCCACGACACAATCGGCGGAACAAAGGGGTGGCTTCGCCCCCCCTCTAACCCTCCGGTTAACTAGGGCAGCTAGTCATGGGAAGAATATAACACAACCCAACAAGGAGTGACGCAGTTCCAGAGCAGTGCTTGGAGCAGAGTTCGCTATCTAGAATAGGGAACAACCAGAGTCGTTGTGGGGTTGGTCATTCGCTTGATGATTTTCTGAAATATTTGTCTCCAGATAGAGGTACTACTGCCGAGGATATCCTCTGTTGGGTGAGCCATTTCTGGCACCCTAGTTGTATTCATGAAATCTACTTAATAAGACAAACCCTCTATATGTTGCACAATTTTCCCAAATTGGGTTTTTCCGGGAAAGATTGTCCAAAAATAACAGTGTCCCTTGTGTTATTGTCTTTGTTTGTTTCATTGCATGATCTATATCATTGTGAAGGCTGCAATAATGTTTAGTTCGATGTTTATGCAATTAAATAACTTGCTAATGTAAAGAACAAGTAGGAGATTGTAAACCAGTAATTGCAGTAGGGGTAACTCTTGATGTGTTAGATTCAATAGTTTTCACATGGCATCAGAGCGACTATAGATCATAGGAAATTGAAGACACTAGCCAAGAAATCTAAGAATTTGCAGTAGAGAAGTAGTTGTCCCGAGAGATAGCGATGTTCCAGAGCTGAAGAGGCAAGAGGAGGAGTAATGTAGTACAGACAAGGTGACGCAAAGGCTCACGAAGTGCCTACGTCAGCACTCTAAACCAGGTGAAGGTGATGCAGTAGCTAGGAGGAGCCCACATAGTAGCTTCGTCAGCTATTCATGTCATTGTAGAGGCAAAGGGGTGAAGATCAGGCTCACGTAGTGCTAAGTCATCTTTCTGAGCCAGGAAGGATTGACGCAATGGCTAGGAGGAGTTGATCCAACTCTCACAGTGATTGTGTAGAGCCAGAAGGGCTCAAATTCTTCGAGTTACTAGGGCTAAGGGAGTTGTGCATATTTTGATTTTTGGAGGTGGTGGGACGTTTTTTCTGTCGGTACAGAACAATGTCTAAGGAGACTGAACCAAGGTAGAGGGAAGCACTACCTCGATAGATTTCTAGCTAAGAAATTTGGATCTGGGTTGCAACGACAAAGGAAGATTGGAGAGTGATTCGATTGTTGGCCGGAGGATTTCTGAGAGGGAAATAAAGACTCAGATGGAGTCTAGAGAAGAGGAGTAAAGATGGAAATGAATGGGTTGAGGGATCGAGGCAGATTGGAGGGAGCATCCAATTTTGTCATCTGGAAGGTGAGGATCCTCGAAATCCTAGATAAACATCGCATCAAGGAATATGTCTTGAAAGTAGTAGCTAAACTGCTCGATGTTGAACCATTGAAGAAATAGGAGGAGGCCCAGGATAAGGACAAGTGCATGATCCTAGATGGGGTCAAAGATCATGTAGTACCACACTTTTCTGAGAAGAACATAGCAAGGGAGATGTGGGATACCTTGACTAGCTTGTATCAAGGCTCTTTCGTGAAATGGAAGATGCTATTAGAAAATCAGCTGAGACAATATCAGATGCAAAAAGGAGAGGAGATAGATCCCTTCCTTCTCAGGTTGAAATGGATTCGCGACCAGATTACTTTCATGGGGTCTACACCAGATCTAGATTTCATGGTTAGGATTGCCCTGAATGCAGTCTCCGAGGAGTGGGAGACATTTTTCCAAATAATTTTGGGTAGAGAAACTCCCCCTAGTTGGGAGGAGATGTGGGTAGCTCTTCAATAGGAAGAGCTCAAGAGATTGACCAAGGCAAGGAGTAGCATTAAGGGAGTTCGAATCAAGGAGGAGGAGGAGGAGGATGCAACTCTAAATCAGTGAGACAGCAAGGGCTATAGAAGAGGAAGAAGAAAAACATCTCTAAGGTCAAGTGCTTCAACTATGGGGAGCTGGGACATTATGCCTCTTAGTGCCCCAGGAAGAAAGGAAAGGGAGAAGCTTCCAACTCAAAGGCTTCTCCAACAAAGGCAGAGAAGGATGTCGATATTGATGATGATTGCGCCATGAGTGCTCATGCACCCCTAGAGAATAGGTGAGGAGACTTGGCATTGTAGTTGAGAGGACTACAAAATGGGAGCAGCATCCTCGAGGAGCCCAACTCTTGGATCACATCTGGGTATGAGAGCTCGGGTGGAGAAAGGTGTGATGGAGCGGCAAGGCAGTGCTAGAGTGCAGAAGTTTGTAGCAATGTAGAGGAGGTTGTAGTAGTGAGAGAGGCACAGAAGAGGTTGCAGCAGTGCGGTGGTAGCAGAGGGAGCACAGGATAGCAGCAGAGGTAGCTTCAACATCACAAGACTTCCAAGTTGACCAGGATGTTAGTGATTGGGTTAAGTCAATTACTTACTTCTTGGTAACTGAGTTGCAGTGTAGCAATGAACAGTGGAAGTGCTATGGGAAGCATGGGTAGCATTTTGAGAGGGAGCTATAATATAGGTATAGCAGTAGCAGTGGAAGTGTCATGGGAAATAGTAAAGGAAGCAGCAGCGCAGTGGATGTAAGGCAACAGGTCAAGCATCAACACAAAGAATTAATGCAAAGGATTAGAGCACATTCCTCTCTAAGCGGGAGTGTTCATTTGGGGTAGCATCGGATGTGATCTAGCCTTGAAAATTGGTGGAGAGCCTAAGGCACATGAGATCTCCAAGACCCAAAAATAGTTTGGAGAAATTCCACTTGGATGAGGAGTTATTAAACTAATTAATATTTTCAATGGGTTCCTAAGTCTAAACTTAGGAAAATAGCAAATAATAATGTGTATGAATAAAATATGGGTGAGAAAGTTCTAAGTGATGAGGATCAAGCTAGTTCTAATCTTAGTCGTTGATTAGGGACTTCATCTCAATCGTTGATTCGTCAATAGGAAAAATATAAGAGGAGGCTTGAAGGTTAGTTGGAGACACACCAAGTGATCAAAGAATTCGATTTTCCGGGGCAAGGTTTACTGAGGAAAATGAGTTAGTGATCAGAGTTGCAATGAGGGGAAATTCAGCAAGGGATTTCCATATGAGGTTAAAGAATACATATTAGAGATGTAGCACAATGCCGAGAGATACAGTGCAGGCCCTAGAAAGGCTGACGCAGAGGCTAAAGAGCTGATGCAAAGGACACAGAAGGTTGACGCAAGTGACACAGTAGATGCGGAGGCTGGCGCTGGGCCTCATAGGTAGTGCTGGGGAGATTCTGTGGGGTAGACTGGGAGCAGATCAACAGATTTTGAGACATGAGAGGGTGATGTAGCTCCTGTAGGAGTGACATAGTTATATAGCAGTGCTTGGAGCAACTTTCATTGTCCAGCATAGGGAACAGCCAGAGTCGTTGTGGGGTTCGATTATTTGCTTGCTAATTTTTCAAAATATTTGTCTCTGTATAGAGGTACTACTACAGAGGATATTCTCTATTCACAAAATCTGCTTAATAATACAAACCCTCTATATGCTGCACCGGTTTTCCTGAATTGGGTTTTCCCGGGGACAATTGTCCAAAAATAATGTTGTCCCTTGTGTTATTGTCTTTGTTTGTTTTAGTGCATGATCTATATAATTTTTATGGCTGCAATAGTGTTTACTTCGGTGCTTATTCAATTAATAACTTGTTAATGTAAAGAACAAGTAGGATATTGTAAACCAATCATTTTAGTAGGGGTTCTTGATGTGTTAGATTTAGGAATTTTCACATTTTTGTGGTCTTCATGCACATATAATATGGTAAGTTTTTGCTTAAAGATAAGATAATAAAAGTAAAATAAGCCAACACACTCACAAGTAATTATCAATAAAGGAGAATCAAACCCTGATATAATATCTTTGATTTTTCAACACACATTTCCAGAGATTTGTTAGCAGTCGGTGATTCTTTAATGTCTCTAGCACCTATGTCAACTGTGAGATGTGCTCCTCCCAGGTAGCACTATATACCAATATATCATCCAAATAGACAATAATAAATGAATTTATAAAATGGTGGAATATAGCATTCATTAACCTTGTAAACATAGTGGGTGCATTACATTGGCCAAATGGCATGACTAACCACTCATACAAACCTTGCCTAGTTTTGAAGGTGGTATTTTAGGTATCTTTTAGGTAGCACAAAAATCCATGATAACTTAGCTCTATTATCCCTTATGGAAACTTAAAACTTTTCTCAATCTAGTTAAGATGAACATTGGATTAAGGGCATGAATGAAGAACTAAATCAAATTGAGAAGAATGAGACATGGGAGTATGTTCCAAGACCTAAGGAAAAAAATGTGATTGGAACCAAGTGGGTCTACAAAAATAAGCTAAATGAAGATGGACAATTAGTAAGGAACAAAGCAAGACTTATATGTAATGCATATGCACAAGTCAAAGGTGTGGACTTGAAAGAAACATTTGCTCTAATAACCATACTTGAAGCGGTAGGAATGTTCTTGGCCTTTGCAAGCTTTAAGGAGTTTAAACTTTATCAAACGGATGTAAAATTAGCATTTCTCAATAGAAAAATACAAGAAGTATATTGAGCAACTAAAAGGATTTAAGCTATCATAAAACAAGAACAAAGTTTGCAAATTGAAGAAAGATTTGTATGGGGTAACCTTGATAAGGTTATTGTTGAACAAATCTGGCACAAGGTGGTTGTTAATAACTGGGTTAAATTTGTGGTTCTCCATAACCTACAAAGCCTTGTTGACTAGGACCTTGGTAAGCTTGATACTGTCCAAACCCAGGTTGAGCCTGTTGGGCAAGTCCAAATTGGGGTTGTTGAAATTGAGGCTGCCACGACATAGAAAGTCGAACATGAATTCAACTCCTGGATTGAAAGTTATGTCCATTTGGGACTCTGCAATCTGAAATAGGGTTTTGCGTTTGGGTTTTGTTGTGGTCACCATGGCGGGACGTGAAGGAGGGAGTTCGGATCCCTCCTATAGTCAAGTAGCTGCAGATAGAAGCAAGGGAGTTGGATTTCATCGCTTCAAGAAATCGATGGAGGTGGCAACAGAGGCTATTAACACAGAAAAATTGAAAAATATCAGACCTCATGAATAGGAAGGGAATCATGAGGAAGCTAGTAGGGAGAGGATGATAGGGGGAAACAGTCAAAAACTTGCTCCTATGAGTACAACAGGGGTCTATAAACCCAAGTTGACCATTATTCCTCAAGTCATTTTAAGTGACCCAGTGCTACAGGTGCACAGATATCACATGGCAGAATACGTGGTTATATGCAAATTTATGGGGATTTGGTCAATGGAGAAGTCTTTTCAAGCATGGATAAGGAACCACTCAAAACCAAAGGGGGAAATAAACCTTCACCTTGGGTCCAAAGGCTTCTTTACAGTGGTGTTCACAAGCTTAGAGGATAAAGACAGAGTGTTCAAGGGAGGACCCTATTTTTACGTTGTTGCAGGCCTTTACATGCAACCATGGATGATGAACTTTGTACCAAAATGAGAAACTTTCACATCGGTACCAGTATGGATAAGAATTTACTCCCTTCCTTTAGATTATTGGCTGTCGGAGTCTCTAAAGGCTATCCGCAACAATCTAGGGCATTTTATAAAGATCTCAGATGCGACTCTAAAAGGAAAATACACATCCTTCGCCCGAATATGTGTGGAAATGGACTTATCTAGGGCACTTCCAGATGCGATCGTTTTAGAAGTGTATGATGAAGAATGGGTGCAGGCGGTGGACTATGAACATGTCCCATTTAGGTGCCGCAAGTGCCATGAACACGGGAATCTATACAAAGACTGCCCATTAAACAAAATGGAGAGCAACACAAAAAACAACATAGACAAAGATCGCAAGGGTTTTACTAAGGTTGGGGGAAAAGGGAAAGGAGGAAAGCGGTACCAAAATAATATTAATGAGGATGGAAAACCGAGCCACAACAGTTTCAAGATCTTAGAAGAAGAAGTTGGAAACAACAGGACAAACCAGGAATCGGAGAATAATCCCACTGAGAAGAAAGGATGCTAGATTGAGGATATACCAAAGAACGGTAAAAAAAATGATGATCTGCCAAGCATTATGGAGCTTAGTAGGGAGCATGAGATGACCCCAAGTGAGGCTAGAATGGAGGACCATGAACTGTAAGAGATTCTAGAAAGGGAGAATTTAGATCTAGAAAAGTTTCTGGAGCAAGGAATAGACAAAGGGGTAGACTCCTTGCCAAAAGAGGAGTTTGACGGGGTTCGACAGCTCTTCCTTTGGAGATCACAATCGAAGGGCTCTGGAGTCAAAAGAAACCATGATAGAAAGGAGAATAGGGTGGTGAAAACGATGGAGGATACACCAATGCATTCTCCCAAGAACCCGGGTTGGAAAAGAGGAATAAAAAGAGAATGAGTTGTTGACCGAATGTGGGAAACTTGTGATTAACTCAAGTAAGATAAGAGATCTTACCAGTTACTCCTTTACAGACGTTTCTTAATGAAGATTACAACCTGGAACATTAGGGGTCTAGGAAGTAAAAGGAAACAAAGAAATCAGAGTTGTTATTTCTTCAAGGGGATGCCTTTGTTGTTGAGGGGTTTCGCTCGGGCCTATGCTAGACCCCATTTAATGGGAGATATACGGGATCGATTCTAGCGGTGAAATAAGATGGCGAGCAATGGAAGGACATAGATCGAGAAATCTAATGGTCAAATTTTTGAGTTGTTGAAACTCAAGATGGAGGATCTGTTGGTGGATAAAGACCAGTGGATTGTGGTAGATCCGGGTACTAAACCAATGGGAGTGTTTGATGAAGAATGGAAAAATTTTGATCAGAAGGAAAATAGCACAATATGATCGTGTGTCTTAGATTCAATATTGTTTAATGTATCAGGGGAAGCTATGATGAACGCTTTGTGGGACAAGTTAGGGACTTTATACTAATCTAAGTCTCTGGTGAATAAATTGTTCCTACAGAAAAAGCTGTATAACCTCAGGATGAAAGATGGAGACTCGGTGATAGAGCATCTAAATGCATTTAATGCTGTTGTAAGTCAGTTATCATCTGTTGATATAAAAATTTTAGATGAATATAAGTGCATTAGTTTGTTTTGTTCTCTACCAGATTCGTGGGATAGTTTGGTTATTACAATAGGTAGCAATGCAACTACCTTGTAGTTTGATGAAATAGTCTCATCCTTGCTGACAGAGGAGATGAGACGGAAAAATATGGAGAGCCAAAATGGTGATGCCTTATCTGGATGACGACGGTCCCAGACAGAAACAAAAATAAGTCATCAAGTGGGAGATCTAAATCTCCAGGAAAACTTATAAAGGTGGTGTGCTGGAAATGTGGAAAGGAAGGGCGCTACAAAAGGGAATGTAAATCTAAAGCTCCTGACAAAGGAAAGGGCTCTGGTGATGCTCCTTTTGTAGAGGCGAAAACCACCTCATATGAAGGTGGGGATGTGTACTTGGCTTCTTCAAGTACACATGTAGATCATGAGGCATGGTTGATTGACTTAGGTGCATCCTTTCATTTCACTCCCCATAGAGAGTGGTTCTGCGAGTATGAGAAATACGATAGTGGTGATGTCTTCTTAGGGGATGATAGGAAGGCTATAATCATTGGTCATGGAAAAGTAATGTTGAAGTTGCAAGGTGGAAGGGTTAGAACACTTCTGGGTGTTCTACATATTCTTGCATTGGCCATAAATCTTATTTATGTAAGCAAGCTGGATGATGCAGGTGTAAAAACAATGTTTGAGAAGGATACCTGCAAGATGGTTCAGGGAGCACTGGTATTGATGCAGGGAGTTCAGATTGGAACTCTATACAAGCTGCAAGGTAGAATTGTTGTTGATGGGTGCAACAGTTTTGTGGTTCCTGAAAGTGGAGTAGAAAATATAGTGACCTCTGGAGAGAACACCATGTTGTGGCATCAAAGGCTTGGACATACTGGAGAGAAGGGCCTTCGAATACTTCATGGTAAAGGTATGGTATAAGGTATGAGTAATATCTCTCTGGATTTTTATTTCTGTGAAAATTGTGTATATGGGAAGCAGAATCGGCTGAGTTTCCCCTTTGGTGGTAAGAGGGAAAAACAGATATTGAAGCTTGTGCACTTTGTACTTGTGAAGGTTCCATCACTGGGTAAGTCTATGTACTATGTATCATTTATAGATGACTTCTCAAGGAATACACGGATATATTTCCTTAAGAAGAAATCTAAATTATTTGACAGGTTTAAAGAATTTAAGGCTCTGGTGGAAAACTAGACAGGGAAGAAGATAAAGGTGCTAAGGACAGATAAAAATGGAGAGTTTTGCAGTAAGGAATTTGAAGAATTCTGTAAGAAGTGTGTATAGCATAGAAGAAGACTACTCCATATACACCTCAGCAAAATGGAGTTGCAGAAAGAATGAATAAGATGTTGATGGAAAGGGCAAGAAGCATGCTCAGTGGTGCCGGGTTAGGACAAGAATTATGGGCAGAGGTGGTGGAGACAACATGTTACCTGGTCAATAGATCACCTTCATCAGCATTGGAGGATAAGACTCCACAAGAGGTATGGAATGGTAAGAAACCCTCTCTTTCACATCTGAGGGTGCTTGGATGTGATAAATATGTACATGTTCCAAAGGAGAAACGAACCAAGTTGGGTTGTAAATCTGAAAATTGCATCTTTATTAGATATAAGGATGGTTTAAAGGGTTATAAGCTTTGGAACCCAGTAACAAGGAATGTTATGTACATTCAAGATGTGGTGTTCAGAGAGGTGAAATATGTTATTAAACATGAAGTCCAACCAAAGGAACCTGAGAAGATAGAGTTTGAGATAAGGAGGAAGAATTAGGCTCTACAACAGAGGAGGAATCATAAGATGAAGAGCCACAAACTCCGGGTATGAGAAGATCAGTTTAAGAAAGAAGGCAGCCATAATGGTATAGTCCATCTACTTTTTGTTCAAATTTTTCTTTATCTATTACTAATGATGATCCCAGAACTGTGAAGGAAGTTGTAGATTCAGAGGATGGAAAACTCTGGAAAGAGGCCATGGTTGATGAAATGGCATCTTTGCACAAAAATGAGGCTTGGGATCTGGTGGAGTTGCTGGCTAGAAGGAAACCCATTGGCAGTAAATGGGTGTTCAATAAGAAAACAAATGCAGAAGGAAAGATGGAGAAATACAAAGCTCGATTGGTAGAAAAAGGTTATTCCCACGTGTCGGGAATTGATTTTGGTGATATTTTTTCTCCCATTGCCAAGGTACCTTCTATTAGATTAATTTTATCTGTTGTTGCTGCTTTTGATTTTGAGGTAGAACAGATGGATGTGAAGACAACATTTCTTCACGGGGATCTAGAAGAGGATATCTACATAAAGCAACCTAAAGGCTTTGTGGTGAAGGGTAAGAAAGAACTGGTATGCAAGTTAAATAATTCTCTGTATGGGTTAAAACAGTCACAAAGGATGTGGTATCAAAAATTTGATACATTTATACGGGGACTTGGCTTCACTAGAAGCAAAGCAGATCACTGTGTGTATTTTAAATTAATTGGCAGCTGTGTTATTTATCTGGTCTTGTATGTGGATGATATGTTGATGGTTGGAAATGACAAAAAAAATTATCCAAGATTTGAAGACCCATTTGTCCTCCAAATTCGACATGAAAGATCTTGGTGCTACAAACTATATTTGGGCATGGAAATTAAAAGAGATCGGACAAAGAGGAAGCTTTGGTTAAATTAGAGGAAGTATGTCGAGACAATATTGCAGAGCTTTAATATGCAGGATAGTAAACCGATGAAGGTTCCTATTCATGTAGGTGTAAAGTTATCTACTGAACAGTGTCCCAAGATACAAGAAGAGTAAGAGGACATGTCCCGTGTTCCATATGAAAGTGCAGTCAGTAGCCTAATGTATGTGATGGTTTGTACTAGACCAGACATTGCACATGCAATGGGAGTATTGAGCAGGTTTATGTCAAAACCAGGGAAGGAGCACTGGACAACAGTGAAGCAAGTTTTTAGGTATTTTTGTGGCACTAATGATTATGGTTTGTGCTACCAAAGAAGACCAGGATTGGACAGAGTGTTGGATATTTGTGGCTTTGTTGATGCAGACTGGGTTGGAGATCTGGATCAAAGAAGATCTACAAGTGGGTATGTGTTTAACCTATTTGGAGGTGCAGTCAGTTGGATGAGTAAGAAACAATATTTAGTGGCACTATCAACTACAGAGGAAGAATACATGGCAGCCGCTCATGCAAGAAAGGAAGCAGTTTGGTTGCAGAGATTGTGTTCAAGTATGGGGTTAGTACAGGGAGCTATAAGGATATACTGTGACAACCAAAGTGCAATATTATGGGAAAAGAACCCTGCATTTCATTTAAATACAAAGCACATTGATGTTTAGTATCACTTTGTGAGGGATATGATAGAAGACAAAAAGGTGTTGCTGGTATTGGTGGACACTTTGAATAATAATGTAGATGCATTGACAAAATCTATGAGCTTTGAGAAGTTCTCTTGGTGTAGAGAAACAATGGGCATTGCAGGGCTGGATAAATCACTAAGCTCTCTTATGGCCCCCTATGGAAAGAAAACAACAAGTGGGATAATGTTGGGTTGTGTTATATTCTTTCCACGACTAACCCACGTAGTTAACCGGGGGGTTAGAAGGGGGGTGGAGCCCCCCCTTCGTTGCGCTGATTGCATAGCGAGGGGAGTCACAGGGGGTTTGAGGGGTGTTGGTAACACTACTCTATGGGGTCTAGGGCAAAGCCCCAGAAAATTTTGTTTTTGGACCCTATATTAGGTTGGGCGGACCGACTTATGGTTTTGTGCATGTTTTTCGCACATGGTTTTGGATGCGATGGTTTTTGGCCCATGGTCTTGGACGTGGTGGTTTTTGGTCCATGGTATTGGATGCTTCAGCATGTATAAATATGTATTTTAACATTGAAAAGAACATAATGAAAAATCAAGCTGGTAGTCCCAGTTTTGGGATCTAGGGGAAAATATCTGTGTATATGTGTTTTATGTGTTATGCTCTCGCATTGTTTATTTTTTGTGTTTTAGAATTCATATGCAGGTAATTTATGTATAGGGTTAAAACCTATAGGAACCTGGCACGGTTTTGGGAGGATCATTAGTAGCAGGAACCAAATTTGTTCAAGGAAGATTTAACCACTCTCAAAAATGACACTAACAACAAAGGTTTACTTATGGTAAGTGACTTCTGGGATCAAGTAAGGAACAATGGTAAATGGAGAATATGGAAGGATCTGGGTTATAGTGAAGAGAGCCCTTTGAAGGCCCAGGAAATTTCTCTTGATCTGGACTTGGGACAGAGGAAGATTTTGGTCTCATTCTTGTCTGACCAACTAAAAAGGGGAAGAAACACCGAAGGAAAATTTAACCTCAAAGAAGCTAAATGAATGGCCTTAGGGTTTGATTATCAAAACCCTGATCAAGTATGGAAGAACCTTTGGCAGAACCCACATTGGATGAAAATAAAGTTGTTTATGTGGTTGGTTCAACAAAATAAAATTCTAACTTGGGAGAATCTGTTGAAAAGGGGTTTTTTTGGCCCATCCAAATTCCACCTATGCAGCTTACAAGAGGAGACGATGGAACACTTACTCAACCTCATCCCATTCACCTCTACCTTGTGGGATTGAGTGGCCTTAGTCTTCAGGAAAATTGAGAGGGACAGACTCAGCATCACCAACACTTTAAAGAATTGGATGAAAAACTTCTCAGGCAATGAAATCATCAATAAATCTTGGACTCTGGTTCCAGACTTTATTATCTAGGATGTATGGAAAGAACGCAATTGCATGATTTTCAAGAACAAAATTGGCTCGACCCAATACATCATTGCACAAATATTACGACAACTCAAAGACACAGTTGGAGCCCTTTTGTGGAAACTTCCTAAGAACCCTCGTTTTCCCCAGGATGCTCACATACTACTGTAGTTGGGTCTCCATGTGCTATCTCCCTAGGGAATAAACAAGGATGTGAGCCAAAGAACTACTGGTAAAGACATCTGGAAACCTCCTCCTCATGGCTTTTTGAAAATCAATATATAAGGAGCTTCTAAGGAAACCCTAGGATGGCTGGATTTCGTGGGGTTATAAGAGATGAGCAGGGGCACATAAAGGACATCTTTTATAGTCATTTGGGAACTACCACTAACAATATGGCAAAGCTCATGGCCTTAGAGCAGTGCCTGGAAATCCTGATAGAGTCGAATTTATATAACGCCATCATTGAAGCAGACTTTGAATTGGTCATCAATGCAGCCAAGAAGATATGTAATGGAACAGCACCAGGAAAAGTTTCGAAACATTGGAGGCTATCGCAGGTCTCTCAATGTATTTCTTCCCACTTGCAAAACTTGAGAACTGTCAGTTTCATTCATGTGCGAAGAGAAGCCAATATGCTAGTTGATCGTCTCGTGAATGAAGGAGTGATTCGCAAGGAAAGTTACAATAGGTACACTTAGGATTCAACAACCTCGGGGAAATTGTGTGATGATTGTCAAAGACAGGCAACCAAAGACATGGAGCACTTCTAGACCATGAGAAATGAGAAGAAGGAAAACCAGTGGAAGTAGGAGTCAATCCTAACCGTTGATCCCACAAAGAATGCTTAAGATAGAGCAAGTTATAGGGGAGGAGTACATGGTAAATAGCGGTCTAGTAGAAGGGCCGCCGACCATAGATTTTGATGGCCTTCATTATAGAATGGCTATTGGGTTGAAAAATGATCGAAGGTTAAGTATACAAGCAAACCCAAAGATTTATTGATTAGCGGTCTATAATCTTATCAGCTCTATAAAGCGGGTAAAGGTCACGCTAGTTTCAGATCCGATATCTCTGATGAACATCAGATCAACATGGGCTTGATCATATGGATATCAGGTTTTAAAAGTGATCGGAGGTTAAGACCTAGACCAAACCCGGATTTTCAGTGGGAGAGGAAGGAACGACAGAAACTCGAAGTGAAGAGAATGATGCACAGGAATCATTTGATCATGGCGGATCAACGGATATATTTGGTGGAAAAGTTTAGCGGGTGTAGGAGCAGACATAAGTTCTTGAGCCGGGCTGAAGTGCCACAGTAATTCCTAACCATCGATCCTTTTTCCACGCGCTGACATCATATTCCATTACGGGGGTTCAGCTACTGGTAACCTGCATGCTAGTTTGAATAGCTGTAGACTGATGGATCTAAGTTCCTTGTCATTGAATGGATATCAAGTTTTAAGATGGGGGGTAGTTAAGCCGAAGAGCAGACCCAATTTTTTATAGATCATAGGTTCCTTTTCTTTATCAGGTCCAAAAACCGTTTAATGGTTGTGCAAGTCCCTGAAGCGATGTTGTGTCAACAATTGGATCAAAAACTAGATCGACGGTGGAGATTCAATCGCATTTTGTCTTTCGGTAAAAGTGTATGGCCAATGATAAACTTAGTTTTGCGATATTGCGATGTGCCAAGGTTTGCGAGGATGCGATGGACTTTGGACTGTCTAATCAATAGTTTGATCAAACAGAGGAGGTTTACTCCCGCATTTCACAGTTTCAAGGGTTGGTAGTGTGCAGTCACTATGATGTGCGATAAGCCAAAATGTGCAATAAGCCGAGATGTGCCAAGGTTTGTGAGGTTGCGATGGACTCTCGCATTTTGCAGTTCTAGGTGTTGGTGGCTTACAGTCAATGCGAGGTGCAATAAGTCGGGATTAGAAGGAAGAGTATTCTTTTTTTTGTTTTATGTGTGATGTTTTGGGTATTGTTGACCCTTTTGCTTGTTTTCATCAATGGTTCTATCTTTTGTTGGTCTTTACACTTGTAAAGACGTTGTACCATATGTAATCTTATTTTTTATGTTAATTGAAGACACCACTCTTACTTGACCAAAAAAAATAAGAAATATTTGTATGGTCTAAAATAGGCATCTTAGACCTAGTACTCTAGATTGGATAAATATTCTCAACATCAAGGCTTCAAGGGAGGGGCAACAGATAGTAACCTTTATACAAATATTGAAAATTATAAATTGCTAATCATTGTTGTCTATGTGTATGATGTAATTTTTGGAAGTGATGTTGACCCCATGAATAAAAAACTTTAATCTAAAAATGCTCAAGTAAGTCTTGTTTGATGGAATTTGCATGCATTAAGGCCTTTTCCACTTGTGGGAGGGATAAAGAGATGGACACTCCTAATTTTTTACCCAACCCAACAATAAGCTTGTTTCTCAAGTCATTGACTAATATCAGAAAACATGAACTAACTTAAAAAAACAAGAACTACAATGCCTTATGCAACACTACATTTTATTATTTTTATTTTTATTTTTTGAGAAAAAGGGAAATTTTATGTTATTCACCTGGAATCGAAAAAAGTACATACATGAATAGAAATTATAAAGCACGGTTCATTACAAAAGGTTTCCAAAAGGGAAAACATCATTCATAAAAGGAGCAAAAAAACTGATAAAAATCTGATGAAAGTCCTAGAAGTATTACTGATATATATGATACCACAAAGATGAATAAGAAGATCAAGGCGCAGAAACCAGCATTGCAGGGAGAAATAGCACAACCTTTGGGATCTCCTGACAATGATAAACAAAAACTAAAAATTAATTCAAAGTTTATTGGAAAGAAACAAAAAGTCCAAACTAGCATATAGGCACTGAATGTGCACATAGGACCAAGGATCCAACATGTTATTCATAATATATGTAACATGCGTCCAAAGAAAGAGCTATTTCTGATAATAAAAAAATTGTTGTTAAATTTAGCTCCATGTAGATGTGTTGAAATATGATTCCCTAGAAGTGATTCCTTATCTCCACAATTCTACTTTTCCAATAGGCAATATTTAGTACTTCTAGTTGGGCCTTACCTATCAACTAGTCAATTAGGAATTTGGGATCTCCAGAGATTTGAAGGCATTTAATATTTTTCAACAAATCAAGAAGCATAAGGGTCAAGCAAGCAATTAGTTCAAGTTTTATATTTGTTCCTTTTCTTATGTTGACTCTAAATTTCACAGACTTGTTCCTTGGAATTCTAATCATTACCCCCCTCAGCATTTATTTCCTTGTGCAAATCTATCAAAAAACCCTACAAGAAGCTAATGAGAAATGTTAGGGAGAATAATCCTTCTCTGATTTTTTCTATTTTGTTTCAAGTTATATTACCTAAAATGAGACACAATCTTAGAAGATTGTTGAAGAATACAAATGTTTAGTTTTGAAAGTTACCTTGTTTCTAAGTAACCAGAATCCCCAAGCAACAAAAATTGGTAGAGAAAACAGATTTTTGTACTTATTGATCCAATGATGAAGGGTATCCTCAAAGGAGATCTTATCAAAGTTCTCTCTAATACCCAAAACCGGTAGAATTGTTTGCCATATTTTATTGGTAATGTTATAGAAATATGATCAACTGCTTCTTCCTCTAACCTACAGAAGCAACATATATTTGCCCCAAACAAACTTATTTTCTATAGATTTTCCCATGTTAAAATTTTGTTTTGCAATGTTAACCAGGTGAAACATTTTAACTTGTTAGGGATATTTTATTTCCAATAAATTTGTTCCACCATCTAAATTCTTGAACCACAGTTGAGTGGGAAATGGCTTCATAAGAAATATTTACTTTCACCTTACCATAAGAGGTGTCCCAACTCCATACCAATAGATCCTTTGAGTTTTTTAAGTTAACACCATTGTTATATAACTCCTTGATCCAGGTGGCTCTAGAAATAGAAGTGGCCTTGAAAAAACTCAAAAATCAAAGTCATTGGATTGAAGTGGAACCAGGGTAAGATCGAATATCTCGATGCAAGCTTTCCAACAGTGCGAATGGCACCTCAATCTGAATTCGTATGTGAAAGTTATGGCCAGTCAACATTATGGAAAAACTACGCCCAGTGGTAGCCACTAACGAGGAAACAATTTGGAAAAGGGTTGATGCATGGATTCTGGTGGTCAGAACGAGTGAATTTGTTGCCTCTTTGATTTGTCTAGTAACCCTTAAAAATTGCCATCGATTTTTTAACTATTGCTATGTAAAAATAAAAAATATATATAAAAAAATGGGGTGGCAAGCCATTACACCTGCCACCCCCTAATGGCATATGTTAATATTACAAGGTGGGCAGGCCACCCACCGACAGACCCACCCAACTCACCTGTCAACACAACGAACGATATGTATGGAGGCTGGAGCGGTTCAAACTTTCCTAGCCCAAGTGGGTCGGCCCACCAACGGGTGGCCCCAATTTTGAAAATGTAGAACCATAAAATGAAATTTCGTTTAACAAAAAATAAACCTGCACCAAGTTTTAACAGTGGAGGAACTAAAACGAGAGTCCCATGGTTTGGAACCCGAGACCTCCCAACCAACAATGACTATTTTCAATGTCACCAACCAACAATTCGTTCAGCCTTCATTGGTAAAGTTTCCCATGATATTTTATATAAGACACAAACATGCATTTGATGGGGAGGAAGAGGTGGACCCATAGCAGAATTAAGAGGCATTGTTGCAAGTGGAATAGTGAGCGCCCCAGGCCAGAACCACACCAAGGCAGGCACGTATTTCGAGAAATATTCCAATGGAATCTTGGGAGAATATTTTTGCATGGAATCTTGAGGGAATCTAAATATTCCTTAGAGATCCAGAGGTCACTTGCTCAGAACAGGGTCAATTTTATAGTCATTTGACACGATTTCGAGCCATGAATCCAATGGTGATGTTTGTTTCTGTAGCTGAACTTTGCATTTTCAGTCCATGTTGGAAAATGGAGGTATAAGAATCATTTATGTAATTTGATTGAAATTTATTTATGTTTCCATTTAATGAAATAGGCCTCCCCACATTGACCAGGGCCCGAAGGCATAGCCCGCGCTAGTGAACTCCATAATCAAATCATTTTGTGCCTTTGATCCCATGGTTGTTTTTTATTTCTACTTCTTTTCTTGTGTACATGATCTTTGGTTACATGGTCTTTTATATGCAAGTATGTATGCATCCTTGAAGGAAAAGATTTGCATCAATTTTCGTACCAGAGCAATACTTCTTGATGCGAGTTGCATGAGTGAATGCTAACCAAGAACGAGCTCCAAAGAGGAGAAGGAAAACTCAAATCCTTTGATCCCAAAATGGGGTGCGTAGCACAAAGATGGAACATGGCAGATGAGGAAGCTCGAATGGATGAAGAGAAAAATTATCACAAGATCTTCTTCACCATGGCAGAGAAAGTTGACAAGTTGTTTGCAGAATATGAGAAGATAATAAAGCCTAAGAAGAAAGAATTAGATGATCATGCCTCGGTAAATTATGAAGGTGGAAGATTAGGGCCTCCTAAACTTCCATCTCCATCCTCTAGTGAAATTTCTTCTTCTTCTTCTTCTTCTCATCGCTCTAACAAGCATCATAGGAATACATCTAAGAAGCCATTTTTTAAGCTAGATGTAAAGTTTGATTTACCCGCATATAATGGAGAATGAAGTGCATAGAAATTAAACAGTTCAAGGTTTATTTTCAGACTTAGCATATCAAGGAGGATGAAGCCAAGATCCAATTATCATCTCTTTTGTTGAGTTGAACCGCTCTCGTCTGGTGGAAGAGAAAGTTGCAGAAAGGCAACAATAACTTGGGTAATCTCCTTTCTTCTTGGTCCAATTTTGTTTCTACATTAAAATATTAGTTTTATCCTTTGAGTTATCGATAAAAGGCTTTAATGGAATGGCAGTATTTGAGACAAGGAAAGGGTCAAAATGTACAAAGCTTCATAGAAGAGTTTAGAAAACAAGCTTTGAATTTGGGTATTTCACTTGATTCACCAGAAACTGTAACAAAGTATATTGGTTCTTTACATAGCTACATCAGGCATTCTGTGTTTGTTAAAATTGGAAACTAGGGCCAAACTTCACCTTAGACAACTCATATGAGGCAACTGATATTTTTATTGTATTCCTCTCTTCGAGTGGTTTAGGATTGATCTAAAGATCATCCCATTCTGACATGTACAAATGAAATTATAGATTTATTTTGGTTATGGACAAATTATCAAGGTCGGCCAGCCATCAAACTTGCACCTCAACGTTGAATATAAATACAAGGAGCCTCCTCCTCATTTCGCATCTCACTTACCCTCATTCTTCTCTCTCCTTCGTTGATTGGGTACGAATTTCAGAGGCAACTCTCCACACGTGCGAAGAAGAGAAGGGTTTTTTGTCCCTGCATTGACCAGTGTTGACCGAAGTTGCAGGAGGGTTGTTTTGACTAGCATTGACATGTTTTGACTATGGTTTTGTGTGGGGATATTTGTTTGGGTAGGTCTCATTTCTGGGCACAGAAATCAAGGTTGTTTGACCATTGTTTGACCAACATTCGCTGCATAAGGGTTTGTTGCAGCGTTGACTTTCGTTGACCATATTTGATTGGAATTTTTCGAACTATTTTTGGGCTGATTTGACTAGATGTTGGAGGCCAAGTTGACCAATTTTGGCCAAGCTGTTTTAGAGGCAATATCTATCCTATTAACCAACATTGACGTTCTAGGTAGGGGTTTCTGTTACTATTGTTTGACTGGTCAGATTTCACTTTGATTAGGCAAGCGAATATTGTATATTGTACTCTCTCTATCTTTCTATTGAACTTTTGAGGAATTATAAGAAGAATTGATCAAGGGTATCCCCACATTAGGGTTTGTCCCTGGTTGGTGGCATATCTTGTGTCCTCTTACCTTGGCTTGTCTTCTATTGTTATTGTTTATGTTCTATCTGCATTTTACTATCATATTGTTTTGATTGCTAAACTAGATATTGATATTGGGCTAATAAGAAAATTGAAGTGAAATTTCTCTTAAGCATAGAACATACCATTGTTATCTAAAATTAACATGGAATCAAAGCTGAGGTGAAGACAAATCCCAAGCAAGAGTGAAAAGAGCAATCACTAAGAAGAGCAATCACTGAGATCCTTTGATCAAGGACAAGACTCAATGGCCTCCACATCCAACTTCAAGTATGATGACAAGCTTCATGATAAGTCTAATTATTATGCTCGGAAGATGTCTCTTGATTTGATTTTAGAAGAGCAAGATGTTATGGATTATGTGCAAGGAAAGATTTTGGAACTTCCTTCAAATGCACCGGTTGCTACGAAGACAAAGTACAAGAAAGGTGAAGTCAAAGCCAAGAAGATCATCAGGGATTCTATTCATAAGCATTTAGTTTCTTACATCTCTGATTTGAACACATCAAAGGAGATATATGACAGGTTGGTTGGCATGTTCAAATCTAGCAATGTAAACCAAGTTCTTTTCCTCGAGAACAAGTTGAAGGATATAAAGAAGGAAAAAAGAGAAGACATTCAACCCTATTTCATGATGATTACTAAGATAAAAAATGATCTTATTTCAATTGGAGAAGCTATTTCTGATAGGGAGCTTACTCTCATTTCCCTTGGAGGACTCCCTCGTGAATGGCACATGTTCAACACCATTATTCTGAACAATGATAGGATTCCAGGTTTTGAATAATTGTTGACTAGATGTTCTCAAGAAGAAACGAGGATGATGGAACTAGATATGTGTTCAAATAGGAATGATCCTACTACATTCTCTTCTCATGCTAAAAATAAGAACAATGCAGGTTCAAAGAAGCAATGTCAAGGAAGGTAGGGTTTCAAAAATGGAAGGAATGGAAGATGCTTCATTTGAAACAAGTTTGGCCACTATGCTAGGGAGTTTACTAATAGAAGGGATACACCTCATGATGATTACAACCATAAAAACACAATTTCAGGGGCAACAACAATCAAAGGAATGGCATATTCAATAGTCGAGGAAAAAGGAATGTTCTCGCTCCTCATCAAGGAAATGGTCACCCTCCCAAGAGATCGAGAAACATGAGGTATGATGAATATAATGTTGTTAATAACAAGAAAAAAGAATTATATCTTATATCTTCCCTCTCCACTGCATCTCCTTTGGACACTTTGGGAAATTGGTTGATTGATAATGGTGCCTCAAGACACTTCACTAGGTATAAGGAAGCTCTTTCAAATCTAATTGAAAAGGATACAAATTTGGAAATTATCCTTGGAGACAAAGGCACCTATCATGTGAAGGGAGTTGGGAGTGTTACTCTTCAATTGAATCAAGGTAACACCATTCATCTACAAGAAGTACTATATGTACCCGATCTAAAGAAGAACCTGGTATTTATCTCAGCAATGGAGGACAAAGGATTCAAGGTGGCATTCATCAATGGAAAGGTATGTGTGTGGATAAAAATTTCAAATATGCATTTACACTTGGATTCAGGGTTGATAGCCTATATCAAGTTGGAGGAATTCCATTGGTAGCTATGTCTTGCGACACATCACTTCATTCTGAATTATAGCACCAGAGGTTTGCTCACCTACATTATAAGGCTCTACCCGATGTGAGGAAGATGGGGATAGGTATGCCCGAATTTAAAGTAGAACATGAAGTTGTTTTTCAGGGGTGTGCCAAAGGAAAGCATACAAGGGGACCATTCCCCTCAAGTGATAGGAATACTATCGACATATTGCAATTAGTTCATTCTGATATATCTGGTATGATGCCCGTGAACTCATTGGGAGGATATTTGTATTATGCAATCTTTATGGATGATTTCTCTCTTAAGACTTGGATATATTTCTTGAAGAATAAGGACCAAGTATTCTCATGGTTCCATTATTTCAAATATTTGGTCGAAAATTAAACAAGGAAGAAGATCAAAATATTGAGGACCGATAATGGAACTGAATATGAATAAGAGTTAAATAATTATTGTAGAGAAGCTGGCATTAAGAGGGAGACTATACCGCATATACTCTTGAGAAAAATGGTGTTGCTGAAAGGAATAATTGTTCTATCATAGAAGCCACTTGTGTCATGCTCCATGATCAAAGCCTTCCAAAGTTCTTATGATTCGAAGCTACAAACATTGTCGTGTATGTTCAAAATCGATGCCCTCATCAAGTGTTGGACTCTAAAACTCCCGAAGAAGTTTTCATCGATAAGAAACCTATTGTTTCTAACTTTAGAATTTTTTGTAGTCCCATATATTTTCATGTGCCGAAAGAAAAGAGAAGTAAATTGGATGCTTCTGGGAAGAAAGGAACATTTGTGGGCTACAATGAAACTTCTAAGGCATATAGAATCTATGTGTCTTATCAAATGCAAGTGGAGATAAGTCATGATGTCACCTTCGATGAGGATTTTTCCATTGGGAAGATTAGTAACCTTCCTCTTCCAAGGAAGGACAAAGAATCAGATTCAGGAAAGAAAGGAGAACCATAGGATGAGACGATGCTCGATGATGAAGGACCAATGGATCCCATCGATCCACCACCTCATGAGCCCTCCTCCTAAAAAAGGATACCCCCATGGCTTAGGGAGACTCTTGAAGATTTCGAGAGACATGTTGCACCTGGGGAGACATTTTGTGAAAGCAAGAAGATGAATAGGTACCAAGGGTACTTAATTGCAATGAGCACCATTGTTCAATTTGAGCCTTGCACATTTGAAGAAGCTGCAAAGCACCAAGTTTGGAAGGATGCAATGAACGAAGACTGTGAGTCGATTATGAAGAATGATGTATGGGATGTGGTCCCTAGACCTAAGGACAAATCCATTTTCACCTCGAAATGGCTCTACAAGATCAAGCATGGAGCTGATGGAAGTGCTAAAAATGTCAAGACCAGATTTGTTGCTCAAGGCTTATCGCAAAAGGAAGGTGTAGATTATGATGAAATATTTGCACTATTTGCCCACTACAACACCATTCGTTCAATTATAGTCCTTTTTTCCTCGCAAGGATGGAATCTACACCAGATGGGTGTCAAGGCTGCCTTCTTCCATTGTCCACTTAACGACGAAGTCTATATAGAACAATCTAAGGGGTTCAAAGTTCAAGATCATCAGACACATGTATGCAGGTTGAAGAAAGCCCTTTATGGGTTGAAGGAAGCACCTAGGGCTTGGTGTGAGAGGATCAAAAACTATCTGATGAAGTTGGGATTTACAAGAAATGAAGTTGGTATGAACCTTTACTTTAAGGTTGATAATGATAGATCCCTCATCTTGGTACTCTATGTGGACAATCTCTTTTTTTGCAGACCCTCTCATTCATCAATGTAAGAGGGATTTAGCTTCTGAATTCGAGATGAAGGGCCTATGAATGATGCATTACTTCCTAGGGTTGGAGGTCTGGAAAAATCCAGGTGAGATTTTCCTTTCTCAAGGAAAATACATTGTGAAGGTACTTTAAATATTTTGGATGGTGGACTGCAAGTTTGTGACTACTTTGATGGACCTTAACTTCAAGAAGTTTTGCGGAAGTGTTGTTGGGACCAATTTAGGAAATCCTTCTGAGTATCATTAACTCATGGGGGTCCTAATGTTCTTGGTGAAACTCTCGTCCAAACATATGTTTTGCAGTGAATACATTGAGTCAATTTATGGTCGAGCCTCGTCACATATATTGGATTACTATTAAGAATCTCTTCAGATATCTTCGGGGCACAATCACTTATGGACTGAGATACACTGTCGGGAATGTGAGGCTCCATGGTTACTCTGATGCAGACTAGGCTAGCAGTGTGGTGGATTGTAAAAGCACATCTTGATGTTTCGTCTCTCTAGGTTTTGCTACGATATCATGGATGAGCAGGAAACAGAAGTCGATTGCCTTGAGCACCACTGAAGCTAAATACATTGTTTCTAGTATGGCCTCCTCTGACGTTGTTTGGTTTAGGAAGTTCTTTAGTGATTTGCTTGGACATGTGTTGGATACCACCATGATCTATTGTCACAACTAGAGTGGGATTCATCTTTCTAAGAATCTCGTGTTTCATGACCACTCCAAGCATATTAATACCAGGTACCACAAGATATGATACAACGGGGAGAAATAAGGCTCCAACACATTGGGACTGATGATCAAGTCATCGATATTCTTACAAAGCCCCTAGGGAACGTCAAATTCTTAACCTTCTGTTAACGACTTGGAGTCATGGAGAGACCCTCTTATGAGGGTCCCTTATGAGATGGATGTTAAGCTTTGGGAGCTCTAGGGGGATTGGGGTACTTCTTGGAGCGATGAGTGACCATAGGGTGAGTGCTTCACCTTCCCCTAATGGCACACAATGTATAGGGTCAGTGGTTCACCTTCCCCTATGATACCCCATGTTGAGATATGCATAGGGTGAGTGGTTCACCTTCTCTTATGGCATAAGAGCAAGATGAGTGGTGCACCTTCTCTTATGGCATAAGAGAAAGATGAGTGTTCACCTTCTTTTAACAGCACATCCTACCCATGTAGTCTAGAACTCATGGGAAGTACCTCTTATCTAGCCAATGAGTAGGGAAATGAGGATAGGGACCATAGTACTACTGATGGACGCATCATGCACTACCATACTACCTATGTTAGGATGTTGTTATTGATCTGGGATCAATGAAAACTAACTTCGGGTCAGTTAAGAGTGGTACGACACACTCTCTATTATTGGAGACTAACTTCGGGTTAGTGGAGAATGGTATGATACATTCTCGATCATTTCTTCTTTCTTCATGGTTCAATAGAGCATAGTAGATATAGAGATGGTACAAATTGTCGGATAGTTTGGCAGGTGAAGTTTTCCTTAGTTGAGAGGGAGTGTTAAATTTGGAAACTAGGGCTAAACTTCACCTTGGGCAGCTCATATGAGGCAAATGATATTTTTATTGGATTCCTCTCTCTGAGAGGTGTAGGATTGATCTAAATATCATCCCATTCTGACATGTACAAATAGAATTATGAATTTATTTTGATTATGGACAAATTGTCAAGGTCGGCCAGCCATCAAAATTGCACCTCAACGTTGCATTTAAATACAAGGAGCCTCCTCCTCATTTTGACATCTCACTCACACTCATTCTTCTCTCTTTCATTGATTGGGTATGGATTTCAAAAGAATCTCTCCACAAGTGTGAAGAATAGAATGGTTTTTTGTCCCTGCGTTGATTGAAGTTGCAGGAGGGTTGTTTTGAATTGCGTTGACCGAAGTTGCAGGAGGGTTGTTTTGACTTGAGTTGACATGTTTTTACTGTGGTTTGGTGTGGGGGATCTATGTTTGGGTAGGCCGCATCTCTAGACACATAAATCAAGGTTTTTTAACCAATGTTGACCACAGAAGGGTTTGTTGCAGTGTTGACTTTCTTTGATCGTATTTGAATAGACTTTTTTGGATTGTTTTTGAGCTGATTTGACTAGTTGATGGAGGCCAAGTTGACCAAGCTTGACCGAGTTGTTTTGGAGGTCAAAATATACCCTGTTGACTAGTGTTGAATTTTTGGTTAGGGATTTTTATTACTATTGTTTGACTGGTCAGATTTCACTTTGATTAGGCAAGTGAATATTGTATATTGTACTCTCTGTTTGTGTTGAAGATTTGAAGAATTATAAGAAGAATTGATCAAGGGTTTCCCCAAATTGGGGTTTGTTCCTAGTTGGTGCCATATCTTGTGTCCTCTTGTCTTCCCTTATCTTCTACTATTATTGTTTATATTCTATCTACATTTTACTATCATGTTGATGTGATTGCTAAACTGGATATTGATATTGGGCTAATAAGAAACTTGAAGTGAAATTGCTCTTAAGCATAGAACATACCATTGTTATCTAAAATTAACAGTGTTGCTATTTGAGCCTACAACTATTGATGCAGCCAGTGTGAAGGTCATTCACCTTGAAAGCAAGGGCAAGAATGATAAAGAAGATTGACCAAAGAAATCATCTTTCAAACCTCATAATGGCAAGTTCAAAGGAAAAGTAAAGGGAAAGGACAAGAAGGCAAGTACAACCAAGAAGGAGGAAGGAGCAAAGCCATCTTGCACACATTGCAAGAAGGAAGGCCACAATGATGAACATTGTTGGAAGTTGCATCCGGAGTTGAAACCAAAGAGATTTGATGGGAAGAATAAGAAAAAGACAGTGGCAACTGTACAACAGGACCTTGGATCTAATTCTAGTGACGAGATACAGATCACAACAGTGGGCTTACAATGTACTCTTTCTCTTCATGCTAATGAAAATTATGAATTACATGGAAGTACAAGTTCTTCAAATGAGTCTCTTGTTAATGAATGAAAGAGGATTTAATTGTTCCACATTAGATTCATAATGAAACATACTAAAGTGGAAATATTGTTTGATCCGGGCTCACAAGAAAATCTGATTTTAGAATCCTTGGTTAAGAACTTAGGGTTAGAAACCAAGCCTCATATGAAACCCTACCCTCTTGGTTGGGTGTGTGATAAAGCCAAATTACATGTAACCAAACAATGTAGAGCTAGAGTTGTGATTTCATCCAAACTAGTAGATGAGGTTGATCTTGATGTTGTACTTGTGGATATGTGTGGCATTGTATTAGGGAGTCCATATTTGTATGACAGGAAAGTAGTTTTCTTTCACCATGAAAACAAGTATCATCTCACAAAATATGAGGTGGAATACATTGTTAGAGCTCATCGTGCCAAAATCAGTGCCAGTCTTGTAAGTGTAGGCCAGATGAAGAGATTGAACAAGTCCAACAAAGGGTGCATGCCCATGTTTGTGAGAGAAAAAGATGCAGAGACATATGAATCTTTCCAAGTTTGTGATCCCACTCATAAAAAGGAATTGTATGAAATTATTTCTAGCTATAATGGGATTTTTTAGGAACCAAATTGGTTTCCTCCAAAGCGTGAGATCCAACATGAGATTCACATGCAACAGGATGCTCCTTTACCCAACATTGGTATGTATAGGTTGTTAGCCATTGAAATGGAGGAGATAAAGAAAAAGGTAAATGAAATGTTGAACCTGTGAAAAAATGGAAAAACCAAATTTCTACTGCATCAACTGATTAAGTTTCTTCTATTTATTATATAACTAAACAAATTATTTACTACTTCCTACAAAAAAAACTGAAACTAATACACCGCAGCCTTCACCAATTTAAAATTATATATGGAAACAAGAAACTGAGAAAGAAATAAATACACAACACAATACATCGTTATTTTTATACAAATGTCCCCGGAAAAACCCAATGTGGAAAAATCAGTGCAGCATTTGAGGGTTTGTAATATTAAGCAGTAGTTTTCTGAATACAATCTTTGGATAGCCAACAAGGCTATCCAATATAGATCATATTTATGACAGAGAGATGAGTGAGATATGCCTCGCATTATCACTGTTTATCCTGACTGATCCAGCCACAGAATGGCCAGTCACTTGCTGCCTCTACATAGTCACTGTGTAGGCCCTACGTCACAGCTTCTGGGGACTGTCACTCTTTCTTCAGATTGATTTTACTCTAAGACTTTGACCTCTACCCTCCTAGTCTCACACCCCAACTTTTGCCTCCAGAACTCGACTTCTCCAGCAAAATATGAATCCTCTCAGGCTCTGTACTACTTCTGCATCAACTTACGCTGCCTAGCGTGGCCCCTATGCTGCCTCTTCTAGATCTCTCTCTGCCTCCTGTGCGATGTATTCTCAAATCAGGGAAACCTCCAACTGAAACTGTCCCTGCCCCTCACTAGATGAAATCGCCTCAATCAATTCTCTAGCAATTGTTGTGTTTCCCTCTCTGAAAATTTTGATCTCTTGATCTCTCACTAATGTGTTTTCCAAATGCCCATCGAAGTCCTTCTTATAATCCTTCAGTTGAGTAATAAATGACCCAGATTAGATTCTAATCAATGGCTCATATCATTTTGGCTTGATCCTCATCTTCTCCTAGAAGTTTCACCCACATTTTGATTAATACCCTTTAATTATTTTAATTTCCTAAGTTTAGATTTAAGCACCCATTAAAAATAAGTATTTTAATAAAACTGTCTCTGGGTAGAATTTCCCAAAACGATTTATGGGTATTGTGGAATACATGTGTCCAAACCTCCCAACAAATTTTGAGGCTTATATCACATCCGATGCTACCAGAAATCAACACTCCCTCTTAGCGAGGAATGTTCTCTAGTAATACAACCTGTCGAAGCATCACCCTGACTCTCTAACATCCCCTTCTGCATTGTTTATGTCTGACATCACTTCCTACAAACTATTGTGAAAATGTTGCATTTGTACTGTTGTTGTCCCTGCCACTTCCAATGTTGCATCTGCACTACAACCCTCTCCTATTATTGTTGTTGTTGCAACAATAATTAAAAAGCATCCAAGATGCTAAACATGTGTTTAGCACGATGCATCTGTTGTTGGAGTTCTGACTATTTCTAGTATTTGCACTATCACTGAAGCCACTACGCTATTGTTGACTCTGCTTTATGCCAACACTAGCTATGCGTTGCTCAAATTTTGGTGCTCCTAACCACTACAACTGACACTCCTCTGCACCTACTAACCCTATTCCATCGTGCTACTTGTGATATTGGATCCCGTAGAAAGGTATTGATCCAAGAGGTGGACTCCTCAAGGATCTTGCCCATCTGCAATTCTTTCAAACTACATTACTAGATCACCCCACCTCTCCCCTAGAGGTATCTGGGCAATCATGGCGAACTCCTCTTCCTCGATCTTTGCAGTTGTAGCCTGTGGATCGTGTTTCTCGTCCTTTTCCTTCTTCTTGAGAGGACATTGTGTAGCGTAGTGACCAAATTCACCACATTGGAAACATTTGATCTTTGAGACATCCTTCTTCCGCCTCTGATACTCCTATTGCCCCTTTGATGCAAGGGTTTCATTCTCTTCCTCCTCCTTGGGCTTCGTCCCAAAACTGCTATTGTTATCAAGTTTTCACTTGACTAAGTCTCTCCTCATCTCTTCCTACTAAAGAGTGGACCACATTCCTTCCCAATTTGACAATATTTCTCTACCTAGGATACTCTGGACAAACACTTTCCATTCTTATAAGATTGAATTCAGAGTCAGCCACACCATCTCGGTAGGCTGAGGTATTGACCCCACAGCTTCCAATGAGTCTCAGATCTCCTAAAGCTTCATTATGAAAGAATCAATGTGTTCTCCCTTCTGCATCTGTGTGGATCTCATCTTCTTCTCCAAGTACATATTTCGTTGCTCAGAAGATCCTTCGTATAATGTGGCCAATGCTTCCCACATATGTCGAGCAGTATCCTTGCTGACAATGTGACACACTACATGATCCCTCAACCCATCGAGGATCAACTATTTGGCCTTCGCCATTTCAACATTGTACTTCTTGAGTGGATCTAGATCTGTGGGTATAGATTCCAAACTATTGACATAAGGCTCATCCAGAAGGAATGAGATCCTTGCCTTCCAGATCACGTAGTTGGATGCACCTTCCAATCGATCCTAATCTTGCAACCCATGAGCTACCATCTCTGCAAGTGAAATGTCGAATGACCTCCTCTGCATTGCTTTTGGGCTGGCCTACAAACTCCTTGTTGGAGTTAGTATATTTGTTGCTCCCTGCTGCTGCTCAGCAAATGAGAATTTGGATTTCTTGGCTGGAAGTACTCTAAGGAATAATTCCCTCAACAGTGTCTCTATTCTTTTGCTTGACGTTTTTCTTCCCCAGCAACTGTTGTGTAAAACTGTGTCTCACCAAAAACATCCACTTCGTTGAATCTTTTGTGTTGCTCCCTCTAACACTGGAAAACTTTGATCTAGAAGTCTCACCTCTCCGCCGACTCACTCAGAGAGAGACCTTCCTCAAAAAAAATTCCCTCCAATCCTAGACTACGCAATCCTTCTGAGGATTTGATTTTTTGCTTATGTAGCACTTCGACCCTCCTTCTCTTCAATGCTAGTCTCTTCTAGCTCTGCTCTCTTGCTTCACCTGCAGCTCTGGTACCATGTGAAAATTTGGAAGAACCAAATTTATACTGCAACAACTGATTAATTTTCTTCTATTTGTTATATAACTAAACAAATTATTTGTTGCTTCCTACAAAAAATAGCGAAACTAATACAATACAGCCTTCACCAATTTAAAATTATATACTAAAATAAGAAACTGAGAAAGAAATAAATACACAACACAATACACTATTATTTTTGGACTCCCGGAAAAACCCAATGCAGGAAAATCAGTGCAACAGCTGAGGGTTTGTATTATTAAGCAGTAGTTTTCTTAATACTATCTTTGGATGCCTTGATGGATATCCAATACAGAGAATATTTTTTACAGAGAGATGACTGAGATATACCTCACACTATCATTGGTGATCCTGACTGATCCAACCACAGAATGCCTAGTCCCTTGCTACCTCTGTGTAGTCACGGCATAGGCCCTACATCACAACTTCTGGGGATTGCGTCACTCTTTCTATAGATCGATTTTCCTCTGAGACTTCGACTTCTGCCCTCCCGATCTCACACCTTGGCTTCTGGCTCCAGAACTCGACTTCTCCAACAAAATATGGATCTCCTCTCAATCTCTACACTGCTTCTGCATCAACCAACGTTGCCCAACGTGGCCCCTACGTTGCCTCTTATATTTCTCTCTCTTCCTCTTCTACGATGTATTCCTGGATCTGGAAAATATCCAACCGAAACTATCCCTACTCCTCACTGCAAGAAATCTCCTCAATTGATTCTCTAGCAACTATTGTGCTACCCTCTCTGATAAATTCAATGTCTTGATCTCTCACTGATGTGCTTTCCAAATGCCCATCGAAGTCCTTCTTATAATACTCCAATTGAGTAATCAACGGACCATATTAGATTCTAATCACTGGCTCAAATCATTTTGGCTTGATCCTCATCTTCTCGTAGAATTTTCACCCACAATTTGATTAATACCCTTTAATTATTTTAATTTCCTAAGTTTAGACTTAGGCACCCATTAAAAATAATTAATTATTTTAATAAAATTGTCTTCGGGTGGAATTTCCAAAATGATTTATGGGTATTTTGGAATACATGTTGTTAGCACTTGAAATTTCACCTAGGCTGAGATAGACAAATCTCAAGGCTACATCAAACCATTCAGCCTCGTAGTTAGCCCTACAAGGCAGGAGAAGGCTCTCTCCGGTCAAACTCGGTGGATTTTTCAATAGGATGAGTTGACCAATTAGAAACAATGATATTATGCTATTAAACTGATAAGGAGGGTTGATTTAAAGTTTTTGGGGTTTTTGGTGGCAATTGGAGGGGGTGCAATTCAGGTTGCGGGGATTGAGCTCAGTTTTTGCAGGTGGGTCTTTGGGGCAAGGTATGAGTTTGTGTTGATGCCTTTAGCTAAGATGGATGATCAAGGAGAAAAGAAGAGAGGCTAAAGAGGGCAAACAATGACTTTGAATTCTCTCTAGACAGTGGAAAACATAAATATTAAACAAAATTGAAAGCTGAGCATGGCATGCATGAATTCAAACTTTATCACTTCTTTTGTTTAATTAGCAGCAATAGAATAAGAGATGGAACACATAAACACACTTACAATTACAATAAGAGAACACACCATCAACACAATAATCCACAAGAATCCACAATGATGTCTGCAAAACCCTGGCCTTCCTTTTCCTTAAATTGCAGAGATACAAGTAAAATATACAATAGAGCTTCTCCCTCAAGAGTCCAACCATGAAAATGAGTAAGAGAAGGCATAATATAGAAGATCTAACTCCTTTACCCACCTCTAGGGGTCGAGCTCAGCTTCCTAGGAGCTGTTGCAACTAATTCTAAATTAATCACTAGATAATAGGCAATCAAAACAACTTGCCTCTAAAACTTAGGAAACCTATCCATGCATTAAATATTTACCATTTACATCAAGGAAACTTCTAGAAGTGTTCAAGGAGAGTAAAAGTATCTAAGTGCCATGAAAATTACACAAAAATCCATCATTTACATGCCTCAAAAGTCAACCAAAGTAAAAACAGTGTTTTGCTGGCCGAACTGGTCAAAACAGTGAAATTTCCCTCAGTGGTCGCGCCTCTCACTTTGACTGGTCACGCGCATTGACAGCTCTGTTTGAGGACCTTCCCCGTGTCCAAATGAGGTGCAAGATAGCTCATTGGAAAGGTATGTGAGTCTACTTTCCAACACCACTATAATTTCTGAATTTGGAGTTGATTGGACCCCTCAAAAGTAATTTCTCCCAAGGCAGCTTTCTGCAACTCAAAAAAGGGGCAGAAAGTCAAAATTTGCATGTATTTTGAGCTTTTGGGAGCCCAAATCTTCATAAAATCTGAAAACCATCCATAGGAAAGTGTATTTTTTCATGCCAATTCCAAAAATATAGAGTTTTCCCCGTTCTGAGTTGCCCCCATGTATGGTCGCGCGCAGGGTGAGACCAGTCAAATGGCCAAAACTTATAAAATGCACAAAAAATTCACAAATGACAAAATTTTCTCCAAATTTCTTGAAATTTGGGCTAGGAGTCCCCAATCAAGTACCATGCTCAGTCAAGGAGGCTTTGGCCAAAATTTGGAGTGGATCGGGCGTTTTTCCTTCGTTTTTGTGTTTTGGCCAACCGTCCTTGGAGCACCTTCGTTCTCGCCGGTATTTTTGACATTTCTTTAAAAATATGACACCTGTGCAAAACATGAAGGAGGTTTTTCTTCTTTGGCATGTTTTGGACAAAAACCTCTCTCAGTTTTCCAAAATTCATCTTTGACTGCTCTGAAACATCATTTGAGTGAAACTTTCCCCGATCATTGAAACAATATTTTTCAGTTCGTGTGTCTATTTTCCAAGAGGGTTGATAAGAATTGATAAATGATATCTGCCATCATATGGGCTGGATGACACACTAAATTGATGCCATTGTAGCCAAGATAAATTTCTTATTTGGATAAAGACAAAACTCAGCGCATGGTAGCACAAACCTGGTGGCTTTTATATAACCAATTCGATTTTTCCACATGAAAGGCACTTTGCCAACAGCAAATCAACATCTCTTTGAGATTGACAGAATCTAAGAAACCGGTCAACTATGAAGAAAAAGATCCCTCCTGTTGCTGTGGCGAATAGATAGTCTCCCACATGTAACGCTAAGAACACTATGAAGAGTATGTATATTTGATGTGTGTAGAAAAAGAGTTTGAAGTAGTGTTGTTGTACAAAGTGCAATGAAGTCACCCACATGGCCAACCCAGTGCAAAGGCTTATCTCCCCTGGGAGATTTGCAATATTATCTCGTTGCCACCGAACCACCTGAAACATAGCATTCTAGAATGCCCGTGAAGTTATCCGTGGGACAAAACCAGAAGGTTATCTTTTTCAATCTGGAGAAGAACCGCAAGGAATTCATTCCTCTGATAAATAAACAACAGGGCATTCTCGGCGCTAACACAATCATTTAATTCAATAGCTGTGACAATGAAGTTTGTTCGGGATTTCCAGTGAGACTTCTCCAAATAGCTTTTTGCCTCTGATTGCTGATGATGTTTTGAATTGTGCTTGTGCAGGGATATGAGCTTGAAGTCGCTGCTGCCTTTTGAAGAGCTGGAGAATAAATTACATAATCTAAAAAACACATTTAAATGATTTCTTCTTCAAAACCCTGTTTTGAAGAAGAATCAATCTTTGAGATGAGACAAAGTCTAACATTGGCTCCACTTGGGATGGCAGCTGCCGCTCCGTGGAGGTGCCAAGAACCACAAAACTTTGGGAGAGCAGACAGTGCCTCTACCCATTGGGCAATGGAGTCATCATCAACACATCTCTTGACTTATTTTCAAACTGAAACTGAACACAATCTTCAAGCAAACTAAAACAAGATGCTGCCTTTTGGGCTGCTTATTTATTTACAAAATCTACCCTACTCTGTTGTACAAACAATAGATCAGGTAATACTAAAATGCCAAATTAGCCATTCAAGTAAACCTGGAAATGATGCCGCTTGAGAATGCTGCCACGAGGTCACAGATGCAGTTGCTGGCAGCCCTTCATGCACGTACTGACCCTGGTCACGGAAAAGACAGCCTGATTTGTCCATCAAACTGAAAAACATGTCCATATATGCCGCAATAGGATCACGGAATCCAGTCTCTATTGGCTGCCCCAACTCTATAATGCATACTTCTAGCTGCACATTGTCAATGTAAACCTCTATAGGCAAATCTATGATTTCTTGTTTCGATGGAGGAAGGATTTCCAAAAACTTTTTAGGGTCTTGGAAATCGTATGACTGGATCTGCTCATCTAACCATTGAATCTCATCTTCAATTCTTTCAACAATTAATTCACACAATTTAATTTTGAAAGACTTTGAAGATTTCAACAACTGAAGCCAGGCACTGAAAACATCTTCATCCAATTTAGTAGCTGCTAACGCCTTTCTTATTTCTTCTACAGCTTCACACAGGGCAGGGTCTGCCACATACCCTTTCATTGCATGAATGGATCAGCAAGCACTGGAGTGTCTGGATCGAATTGGAGCCGCCACGTGAATGGTTCAGCCTGCATATGTATCTGAGTGTTGTCCACCATCAGCATCAGATCTGCACCTTAATTGCATGTACTGGGACAAGACAATCAACAAGTTGAATGTTCTCCCCAGTATGGTTGCCAATATGTTAGCACTTGAAATTTCACCTAGGCTGAGATAGACAAATCTCAAGGCTACATCAAACCATTCAGCCTCGTAGCTAGCCCTACGAGGCAGGAGAAGGCTCTCTCCGGTCAACTCGGTGGATTTTTCAATAGGATGAGTTGACCAATTAGAAACACTGATATTAGGCTAGTAAACTGATAAGGAGGGTTGATTTAAAGTTTTTTGGGTTTTTGGTGGCAATTGGAGGGGGTGCAATTCAGGGTGCGGGGATTGAGCTCAGTTTTTGCATGTGGGTCTTTGGGGCAAGGTAGGAGTTTGTGCTGATGCCTTTAGCTGAGATGGATGATCAAGGAGAAAAGAAGAGAAGCTAAAGAGGGCAAACAATGACTTTGAATCCTCTCTAGACAGTGGAAAACATAAATATTAAACAAATTTGAAAGTTGAGCATGACATGCATGAATTCAAACTTTATCACTTCTTTTGTTTAATTAGCTGCAGTAGAAAAAGAGATGGAACACATAAACACACTTACAATGACAAGTAGGAAACACACCATCAACACAATAATCCACAAGAATCCACAATGATGTCTGCAAAACCCTGGCCTTCCTTTTCCTCAAATTGCAGAGATACAAGTAAAATATACAATAGAGCTTCTCCCTCAAGAATCCAACCATGAAAATGAGTAAGAGAAGGCATAATATAGAAGATCTAACTCCTTTCCCCACCTCTAGGGGTCGAGCTCAGCTTCCTAGGAGCTGTTGCAACTAATTCTAAATTAATCACTAGATAATAGGCAGTCAAAACAACTTGCCTCTAAAACTTAGGAAACCTATCCATGCATTAAATATTTACCATTTACATCAAGGAAACTTCTAGAAGTGTTCAAAGAGAGTAAAAGTATCTAAGTTCCATGAAAATTACACAAAAATCCATCATTTACATGCCTCAAAAGTCAACCAAGGTGAAAAAAGTGTTTTGCTGGCCGAACTGGTCAAAACAGGGAAATTTCCTTGATAGGTCGCGCACATCACTCTGACTGGTCACGCACATTCACAGCTCTGTTTGAGGGCCTTCCTAGTGTCTAAATCAGGTGGAAGATAGCTCGTTGGAAAGGTTCGAGAGTCTACTTTCCAACCCCACCGGAAGTTTTGAATTTGGAGATGATTTGACCCCTCAAAAGTCATGTCTCCCAAGACAGCTTTCTGCAACTCAAAATAGGGGTAGAAAGTCAAAATTTGCATGCATTTTGAGCCTTTGGAAGCCAAAATCTCCATAAAATCTGAAACCCATCCATAGGCAAGTGTATTTTTGCATGAAAATTCCAAAAATTCAAAGTTTTCCCCGTTCTGAGTTGCCCCCATGTATGGTCGCACGCAGGGTGAGACCAGTGAAATGGCCAAAACCTGTAAAATTCCCAAAAATACCAAAAATGCCTCAAAACTCTCAAAATTTCTTGGGTTTGCTGCTAGGAGGAGGCTAAGGAGTATCATGGTGAGTGAGAGAGG
>APFE031356407.1:4100-29016 GCA_000404065.3 Pinus taeda | reverse complement strand
CAGTTGGTGGGGTCGCTGATGTATTTGGTCAATACACGACCTGATATATGCTATGCAGTTAACCAACTTTCACAAGCTATGGTTAAGCCTACCAAGCTCTTCTGGAAGGCGGGAAGCATGTATTGCGCTACTTGAGAGGCACATCGGGATATGGTTTGTGGTACAGACAGGAGGATGAGGTGAAGCTATGTGGCTTCACGGATGCAGATTGGGCAGGGAGCCCAACGGACAGAAAGAGCACATCAGGAGGGGTCTTCAGTATTGGATCGACATCAGTTTCTTGGTACAGCAGGAAACAGAGATCCGTGGCACTCAGTTCAGCGGAGGCTGAGTATATGGCAGCAAGTTTGGCTGCATGCGAGACTATATGGATGAGGAAGATCCTAGTTGGTTTGTTCGGTTCTCATTTGGATCCTACTGTGATTTACTGTGATAACCAGAGTTGCATTAAACTCTCGGCTAATCCTGTATTTCATGATAGATCTAAACATATTGACATCAGGTACCATCATATCAGAGATTGTGTGCAGTGGAGGATTATGTTACTTTCGTACATTCCAACGGAGGATCAGGATGCTGATATTCTGACGAAGGCTCTCACCAGGAGCAAATTCGAGTACCACCGAGGCAGGATAGGGGTTGCTGATAATCCATATCTTGTCGAGAGGGAGTGTTGAGATTGCAACAAGATGAAGGAGCTTAGTGAAAAGAGTCGCCTTCACTAAGTGGGCCCGAGGCTATTTTTGGCGCAAGTCTATTTTTAGACTATGTCTATTTTTAGACATATGGATCATGTCTATGGATTGCAGGTTGCTGTTTATGGATGATTGATCAAGTTGGAAAAAATAGATGGACTTCTATTTTTAGACCACAGACGGAGTGACTGCTCAGTCTAAATATAGAACAGTCAAATATTATTAGCTCATAATAATATTTAGACTATAAACTTTGTCTTATTCTCTTGGAGCACTTCAGGATGAGCTACGGATGTGGTACATGCAGATCCCAGAAGGAAATACGTGGTTACCTATGGGATGACTAATATTTGCATGCAGGACTTCAGTTAGAAATCAAGTGAGTTGAGTTTAGTGGACTGGAGGTGCAGTTGATGGAGTTGTGTTCAGTTTAGCTTTGTTAAACTGGTTGTATTTAGTCTAACTGGCAAATAGACTAGAGATGAGTTGGGTGAATTAGTTATTAATTAATTCACAAGTTATTAACTCATAATACAACTAATGAATACATCAGTTAACTCAGTTGCATGTCAGTGCATGTTCAGTTCAGCAGGGACAGGTGTTAGAGAATCAGATTGCTATCAGTTGTGACTATAGTTGTGCATGATAACTTGCACAATCAAGGGATTGAGTATGCCAATGAGTTTGCTCACATTGTAGCTTGTGCTCACGTGATTTAGCCAAGGAAATACGTGGTTGCCTTGGAATCATCATCAATTCTTGAGCAGGTATTGAGCAGCGGAGGCAGGCAAGCAGCGGAGGAGATTTGAGCCAGAGATTGATTCAGATCTGAGCTGTATTGTGTGTAACAGAGGTGGAGATACTTGTGAGAAGTATTATGCTGTGTAATGTTACATGACTCAATCATTAATATACAGATAGTTGGGGTTTTTAGCGAGATGCTTTCCCCGGGATACATACTGTGTTAATGTGTGAATGCTCTTGATGTTTTATTGTTATTGATGCTGCTATATTGATGATCAATGTAGAGGAGCTTATGTATTGTGTGTGTTTTCCGCAATAGTACATGATCAGGATAATCTCCATTGAATATGTGTTAAATTATTCAAAATTTCTACATTAGGAGCTTTCTCAACAAATTAAAGAGTTTATAGATATCGATGACACATAGGTAGAACTGAAGCTGCAAAATCAAGATATTGACCTGATCCCTAGCACACAACAGGTCACTATTCAGTCTCCACCACGTCCAGTAGTAGAGTTAACTCCAAGTGGGGAAGGGGAAGTTTTTCCTCTTAATGATGATCCGGTTATGGACCCGTACAATCTGTCATACAATGAACTAAAGAAGAAGATTGTATAAGTGTGTAAGAAGCATTTTCTGGATGATTTTGCATCTCCTACATTTATTAGAGAAAGAGTGACTGTGGTCAACACGAGGGGAAATCTCGAAGCCATTGCCACAACGAACTTGGCCTTTGCAGGTGCAGAAAAGTCAAACACTCAGTATCTGATTGCAGAGAATAAGTAATTGGAAAGAAATTGCAGGCTACCAAGAAAGAGGTTGGAAAGCTCCACGCAGTATCTCAGAATGCAACTTCCGTATAGGTCCATCTAGAGGAAATGAGGGTAGCGATAGTTAGTGAATATCCACACTTGGAGAGACCATGTGAAATATCTATGAGGAGCTTGTTACCATGCATAAGGAAGTTGTCCACCTGCATGACTTGCAACAACAATGTAAATACTCAGTCCAAAGTCTCAAAAATGTGTAAACTGTAATCACCATTGTACATGAATGGAAAATGCAGTACGAAGGGGCACCACTTGGGTAAGAAGTCATAGGAAGAGCTAGAGAAAGAAAGAGTGCAGATGTTGATCTAGAAAAAGAAAAAACTTTCCTCGTTCATTGGAAACATTTAGGCCTCATATGCACAGTTATAAAACAATATTGATTTCTTGGTAAAGACCCACAAGATCCCATCAATTGGCTCACTCACTAAAGCCAAACTCAGGAACCAGATTAGGAGGCAAATAGAGGAATACTTGGAGCAACTGCGACAAATTTCCACCAAGGAAGACTTGGAGGTGAATAGAAAACTACATTGGTGGCCCTATCCAAGTGTGGAAAATGTTTCTCATGCTTGAGAAGGAAGTTGAAACTCATTCCAGATCATTGTACCCAGATGCCATGGAGGCTAGACTTCACTTCCATCCAGACACTATCACATTGTTTTGGGATGTCATCGCATAATACCAATATTGGCACCAATACGTGACCAATACACATCAATTAGAAGTTGCTAAGCTTGAGTTTTTCCAAAATCAAGCATGATAGTGTTTTGTCTTGTTAGGCTGTCTAATTGGCTCTACCCTATTTTGTCTTATATGGGTATGAGTGTAAATTGTAATATTATTTTTGATTAATTTGTAAGTGGAATTCCATGTGTCAATATTGGAATGTGAAGAGTCTAGATGTAATGTAATGAGTAATTTTTTAAATAAGTTGAAGGGTCACGAGGGAAGTCCAAAGATCACAAAGGGGATTTGAATAGTCACCCCGTATTGTTATAAATAAAACCTCATAACTCATGTAAAGGGCTTTTGGGAACCAAGATTTTGTAGGATTAGGCTAAGAGTCAGGAGCTTGGGAGTTTTGTGAGAGCCTTGGCTTGTCCATAGCATAGAAGAAGTATCTTTCTTTGGAGGAGTAGGTGACGCTTACTTCACGTTCCACTATTGGGGCTAGTGGTTCATCAATGGTGTACGTATAATTGGAAATTTAACTTAATAAAAAGCTCAAAGTCGACATATTTTCATGCATACGTTGTAAATGTAGTAGGAATATTATTGTTATGTTTGTGATGTATGTTATTTAAATTACGCTTATTCTTATGAACTATTTCATTTAAATTGGTACAAATCTTGTTGAATGCATGTTGTTGTATTAATTCATCACTGTTAAGTTGTGAACTGTTTCACAAATTACCTTGTGATGTCATTATGATCATGTGTTCCTTTCAACCTGCGTACTATTACATGCTCACTTATTTTCCCTTCCGCATGGCAAAACCTTCATGCATCACACTTGAATATCGACAAGGTCACACACTTGTTCTCACCAAAGTCTCTATACATCACTCTATGTGTATTTTCAATCAAGGCATATCATTAGCACCCACTGTATCGGAAACTAGGCTATATTCCGGATGGGAATCCTACACCAAACAGTGTGAGGTGTAATTGGGACTTCATATTGGGGAGATCCACTGAATGTTGGCGGGTCAGCACTGTCAACATTTCTGGTGCTAGAAGGAGGGCCATATGACAATCAGTGAGCCCACGAAGTCTGTTAGAAATTTCCACACTCATTAATGGCTTCCTCCCATATCTTTGACCGCACATGTTTTTCTATAACCTCAAAACTAAAAGTACCGATGGAAATTATTAATGACTTGTCAAATATTAAATTCAATGGTAAGGGTGAAATAACCTTTTTTGAGCACACTACTCATTTTCTTGAATTTTGCACGAAACACAATATTCATTGCGAGGAAGATGCTTGTAGTTTCTTCACTCTTAAGTTTGAAGGGCGCATAAGGGAATGATGTTACACATTTCCTGTCACTTCCAAACACTCTTTCGAACATATTTCCACAACACTTTACCATGCATTTGATAGGTATGATTATAAATCCGTGTTCAAGAAAATTATGCGTTTGCGAAAAGAACCTGATGAATCTCTTAATTATTTTTACAATCATTTCATTCATTTTTGCTTTGAATTTTCTGAAGATGATGTTGATTGGCCTTTAATGAAAGATAAATTTGAATTTATTATTCACATTTGGATGAATCCACATGAATATGAATATTTTGAAATCCTCCCAACATACCTCAATATTAGAGCTTCTAAGTCTATGACACATGAGGTTGCGGTACCAAGTAACTCTTCGTCTCCTTCTAATCAAACAACTCTAGTTCCACAGGTTGCGGTGGGAGAACTTGATGTTGGAAATAATACTGAGAGAGGGGGGGGGGGGGGGGTGAATTAGTATTATTAGATCAATAATTTTATTTCCAAAATAGATTTATATACGCTACTTCAGCTAAGTGAACTAGTGTGTACACACGACTGTACTTACAGCAACCAACGTATATGCAGAGAACTTTTGATTTAGACAATTTATCATGTATTGGACTTTAAGCAGTATATCAAAGATTTATTAGACTGTGAAGTAAAAGCATAATAAAGCATCACACATAAGCAACACACAAGAACAACAAGATATAAGGTGGAAACCCAATGTGGGTAAAAACCACCTATTGTTGTCGTCTCTGTCTTCTTTTAATAATAAGAAAATCTATTTACAATCTTGTACTGGTGCAGACTCATACTAGTATGCAGGCACCCACTTGCAGAAGGCTACAACCTTCTCTCGTTCTCCATCTACTACCAGAAAGGAGCTACAACCCCCTAGATCTTGTACTAGCCAATATGTTTACTAGTACGTGGGTGCCAACCTACATAAAACTCCACTCTTCTACCAGGGACCATGTTTCATGAATTTTTAAATTGGATACTCACGGAACACAACACCATAAGCTGAAGGCCATGTTTCATTCAATTTTCATACTGGACCCATCAACAACATTGAAACTCAGAAAATCATAAGTGCAATACAATCATCAAATACATATGCATCAACCAATCACTGAAACTCAATCATCACTTTCTGAATCAACTACAACTAAATCAATCAATCACTTGACAACCCATCATCATTGTAGCAAATCACAATCAATCAGTCTGATCATTCAGAACATTGTCACCACAATGCAGTCACTAGAACCCAAAATAGAACCTAGAACTCTGTAACAGCAAATAGAAACAACTGAAACATACTTCATAAGGTATACGCTACTTCCATGTGTCAAACTAGCCTGTATACACACTTTTACCAAAAGGAACCAGCGTACAGATTTGCAAATTCAAATTTATGAAGTATACACTACTTTGATATGCTGAACCAGTGTGTATATGCTCTTTTGCTAAAGCGAACCTGCGTACAAAACTGTAGATGCTAACTTAAAACATCATAACTATTTCAGACTTTAGTCACAGCTAGATCATCACATTTATAGAATAAAACATGCTTCAGTATTCAGATCTAGACTGTTCAAGATCAAACCACACAATGATAATACTTTTATGCCTTTATGATCCCGGTCCATCAACCTTCATCATCCATATAGGTGCATCCTTAGATCAGATCAAGCAAACCATTAAAAGCTCATCAACCTGCATATATGATTCAACACTTCATAATATATTCAAATCCTTGCACCCTCATGGCCTAATGATCTTCTCCTCCTTATATAGTTTTAGGCCTTTCTCAATGGACCAAAACTACTTAGGACCAATACCTTGGACCAAATACCTTAGACTAATTACCTTCAGTCAAATACCTTGGACCAAGAAATACCTTGGACCAATTTTTTTTTGGTTTTCCAAGATACATACGCTTTTCCTTCTGTGAATGTGCGTGTGTATGTATACACCCCTTTTGTTTAGTAAACCTGCATGTATACATAGATTGGACAAGGTGAACTTGCGTATACCCCTCTTTCTTCATTCTTTGGAGTCTGATTTGTAATTCTTTGTTGTTGACCCACTGCACTATGATCTTTCATATGAGTGAGTTGCCATAAAGGACAACACCTATATCATAATGCCAACAATCCCCCACTTTGGACTGAATGGCAACAACAAAACCAAGTCACTCTCCCTCTTTGACATCAAGGGCAAAGGGTGGACCAAGATATTTTCTCCCTTCGATATACATTGTGTTGTTCATGCTCCCCTTGAGTACATGCTGAATTATTTGATTTAGTTCCCCTTTTGTACATGATAAGATGCACTGAAACCATCCATGCTCCCCCCAAGCACAAGCAGAGTCTGCAAAAATATTTTCTAAAAGAATAACATGACTCTATAACTCAACTATGTAAGGATGACATTCCTAGCACCAATGACTCATACATACATCCATATCCCAACCAAGTGGGAATATACCAAATTTGACTCATCCACCCAACCAAGTGGGGATATACCAATTGTTTATACATGATAGAAACAATAAATAGTACATCATCCATCCCATGTAAAGTAGGGATACAAATTACATCATTTGTCAAAGAGGACTCATTCAAATGTATGAGAAGACATATCACACCCTAGACTTTTACATGAATTTAGGTAACAAATGGTATAAATAGCTGAAACCATAGTTAGACTCAGCAACCATAATGCCAACAATGCTGAATGTACGTGAAGGCTAATGCTCACCTTGAACCTGTGCTACCTGTTTATTGTTAACAGGTCAATGATCAAGGCATCTTTGTCAGTCAGATAAAAATTAATGAACAAAACATATCGATAGACATTAATCATCAATATCAGTCAGAGCATCCATATCAGAGCCTACCCCACTGTTTTTCTTGTTTGAAAAACATATACGCTCCTTGACCCACAAAAATCCGCGTGTGTACATGACTATACCTCATGAAACATGTGTATAATAACCTTTCTCTGAAAAATTGGATTTAATAGCAGGATGATGCAACAACTACTCCCAGCTTTTGTTTGAGATATTCAAATGTCTCTCTGGGTAGTGGTTTAGTGAATATATCAGCAACCTGTTCTTTGGAGGGAACATACTCCAATTTCACCTTTTTTTCAAGCACTTGTTCACGTAGAAAATGCTATTTAATGGGTATGTGCCTGATCTTGGAGTGCATGAGTAGATTCTTTGAAATACTGATGGCACTTGTATTATCACATATAATGGAGATGGGTGGAGTACATGTGATCCGAATGTCTTGCAAGATTTTCATCATCCAAAGTAGTTGTGTGCAGCAAGATGCAACAACCACATATTCTGCTTCAGCTATAGATAATGCAATTGAACTTTGTTTCTTGCTAAACCAAGACACTAACCTGGAACCCATATAGAATGCACCACCACTAGTGCTTTTTTTGTCATCAACATTTCCTACCTAATCTACATCTGTATATGCATGAAGAGTAAGATCTGTATCTCTAGGATACCATAAACCAAAGTTCTGAGTTCCTTGAAGATATTTGAAAATTCTTTTGACTCCCTGAAGGTGTGATTCCTTTGGATTTGCTTTGAATCTTCCAACTATTCCTACTGCATGCATGATGTCAAGTTGGGTATCTGTTAGATAAAGCAGACTTCCAATCATGGATCTGTAAGTTGGTTGATGTATTGCTACTGATTCATCATTTGAGTTGAGACTGCATCCTGTTACCATTGGGGTATGTTAGTTTCAGCCTTCGTAGCCTGTCACCAGGGATCAAAATGGGCTCTTACTATGTTTGGTTTTTAGAGATGTTTTGCATATGATCTTCAGTGCAAATCATATCCTAAGTATTTCCATCAGAAGAAGCTGGGAAAAATATTTCCAACAATATATCACACTCCCATCACTGGTTTATGGATCAGAAGATATGATCAAAATGAATGAGTGATTCTTGGTTATGCATGTTTTGAGGTCAGTTGCTGCACACAATGAAAAGTTTAGTACAAGATCGGTTTCTGAAATAATGGTAAGGAATTTTTCAAAAGTGAAAGAGGTTTTTTTCTATCACATAACAAATAACAGAAACCTCCTTCAGTTTATGCACAGGTGCTACTATGTGGGAGATATACAATGATATTTGGAGCCTGCATTAAAACAAAGCAAAATTTTCATTTATTTTACTGTTTAGTCATTTTAGTGCGGTGCCATTTTTCAATAGGTGGAAAGTAATTTTGCAAAACCCAAGGAATTTTTGTTAAGCACGAATCACATAACAAAAACCTATTTCAGTTTTGTAACAGGTGCTATGGTTTAGGAGATACGAGTTCATCTTCAACACCTATTTTTAGAAATTCGGTCCAAGTTTAATGTAATTAATTCTATTTTGAAGAAAATGGTTGAGCTCAATTCCCTTAGTAAAGGAATGCGAAAATGTATATATTTTATGAATTTCATAGTGTAGAGGTTTGATGTTGGTAGCAAAGAAGCATTTAGACTGTGTAAAGTTTTATTGAATATCATAATAAAGCAGTTTTTGCCCTTCAGGCCTGGGATTCATAACGGTGCTTAAATGTTCAGTATGTTTTTCCTCCTGTAATTCATTTACACATTATTTTTTTCTCCTTTGTTTCAGCATTATATAAGTGATATGTTAGGAATTCATCCATAATGATGCTCCTTTCATGATGATTTTGTTTTTAGTTGTAATGGTAGTTTTAGCAGAATTCATCCGTTGTTAGATGCTCTGTTGAGCAACCTCGTTATTCTCTTTCATCTAAAGTTGCTGCTGAAGGTCCATGCTTTGTTTGGTGCCTGCATGGCAGTGGGTTTTATCCCTTATACTTATCACATTTACAATCTTCACTTGACTGAACATGGCACTTAATTTGCCCCAGGTTTGCCAGAAGAAACTGACATTGATTCCATAGTCCAAATCATCCTTTCTCTTGTTGTTTTGACCCAAAACCTAAAATCAAAACAGAAAACTTGAGCTACTATACCTAGCCTAAAATCTACATTAAATCTAGTCATCTCAAGCCCTAATTGCCAATATCCTAATTGAGATTGACAAGGAGAGAGCCCTCTCCCGACCTGGTAGGGCTAGCTACCAGGTTAAGCTTGGTTTGTGGTTATCATAGGATTTCCTCCCTTCAGCCTAAGGTCAATCTAGGCTCTAACATGGTACATACAGGTTTAGAATCTTCCATGCCGTACTTTTTCAAGATTTGTTTGAAATATTTGGTTTGTGAAAGAAAAATACCATCTTTATTTTGTTGAACTTGTAGACCAAGAAAATAGGTAAGTTCACCAAGCAAGGACATTTCAAATTCTTGCTGCATTACTGAAGAAAAATTCTAACTCATGTATTCTTCATTGCTACCAAAAATGATATCATCAACATAAACAACAATAATTAGCAATTTATCAGTTTCAATCTTTGTATATAAATTGCTATTTGTTGAACCTTTTGAAAAACCTTGTTGGTGTAGATATTTGTCAAGGTAGTAATACTTGGCCTTTGGAGACTATTTCAGACCATAGAGAGCCTTTTTGAGTCTGCTTACAAGTTTTACATCATTTCCAAGAATGAATCCTTTTGGTTGTTCAATATAAACTTCTTCTCCTAAATATCCACTAAGGAAAGCAGATTTTACATCCATTTGGTATACTTAGAATTTCTGAAAGCTAGAAAGAGCAAGAAACATCCTTATGGCTTCAAGTCTAGCAACAGGTGCAAAAGTTTCTTCAAAATCTATACCTTCTTGTTGAGCATACCCTTTACAAACAAGTCTGGCCTTGTTTCTAATGACTTCTCCATTTTCATTCAGTTTGTTTTTGAATATCCATTTAGTTCCTATAATATTTTTGTCATGAGGTCTAGGAACTAATTCCCAAGTATTATTCTTTTCAATTTGCTTAAGTTCTTCATTCATGGCTTTGACCCAACATTAATCTTTGCATGATTCATTTACATTTTGAGGTTCAGTGGAGGATAGTAATTCTAGATAGCTTGAGGTCTCTGTAATAGTTCTTCTTGTCTATACACCTGCCTCTTTTTCCCCTAAAATTTGAGTTTTAGATGATTTTTCTGAACATACCTGGGCATAGTCTTTTCTTCTATCGTTATCTCTTCTTCTGGTGCTTCATTGGTTTCTTCTTCAATATCATTGTGATTTGATGTGGGAAAATAATCCCCATCTTATTCATTGTTATAATCTTCTGTTTTTATCTGTTTTGGATTTTTGCATGCTTCATCAACTACAACATCAATACTTTCAACAATTTTCCCATGTCTTTTATTATAAAAGTTATATCCTTTACTTCGGGAAGAGTAACCATGAAGAATACCTTCATTTTCTCTGGGCTCAAACTTGCCAAGTTTGTCATCAGTCCTTTTGATATAACATTTGCTTCCAAAAACTTTAAATTATTTTACAGTAGGCCTCTTACCATACCAATGTTCATGTGGAGTTTGAGTGCTATTTACCCGTACATTTGCTTGGTTGAGAATAGTTATGGAAACGAATGCAACTTCACCCCAGAAGGTTGTAGGAGTTCTAGATTCATCTAGCATAGCTCGAGCCATTTGTTGAACAATTTTGTTCATTCTTTCTACCACTCCATTTTCCCGAGGAGTCCTTGTGGTGGAGAATTGCCTTTTTATTCCATGTTGTTCACAAAAGTCAAAGAATTCATTCGAGGTAAATTCCCCTCCTCGATCAGATCTGAGGCATTTTATTTTTCTATCTAATTCATTTTCAACCAAAGCTTTGAAGGCTTGGAACTTTTAAAATTCTTCATCTTTATGCTTTAGAAGACCTATCCAACACATTCTAGAAAAATCATCAATGAACAAAATAAAGTATTCTTCTCCACAAGGTGACTTTTTCCTTGATGGTCCACATAAATCAGTATGGACAAGTTCAAGAGGCTTACTAGTGAGCTCTGGTTTGCTTACTAATTTGACAAGGTTTGCATATTGTATTTTCAAGGATGCTGATATCTGGAAGATCACGAACAACCTTGAATCTGCATGGTTTTCTTATTTGAGAAAAGCTTAGATGTCCCATTCTTCTATGCCACAACCACTTTTCATCATTTTTTCTTAGATAACACTGTTGCTGTCCTCCCTTGAGTATGTATAAATTGCTTGGAGTTATTGTACCTTTGATCACGGTCTCTCCTGTATCAAGCTCATGAACAACACATCCGTTTGATCAAAACACCACTTCATTTCCTTGATCACACATTTGACTGACACTCAACAGGTTATGCTTTAAACTATCTACATACATACATTTCCAACTTTAACGTTTTCTTTCAAGAAAGCAGAGCCTTTACCTTTTATGACAGCAGGAGTGTCGTTTCCAAATGAGACATTCTTTTCCTTTTCTAAGGCATTATATGAGTGAAGTTTTTCTTTGTCACATGTCATGTGCTTTGAGCATCCACTATCGATGTACCACTGCTTTTCTTATCCTTCTACATACAAGGGTATACCACATCTTTCTGTTTGAGATTATTTCCTTCTCTATATCTTGGGATTTAATGGAGTTTTCTCCTTTTGATATGTTTGTTGAAATTTTCTGATGCATTCAGATTATTCATGACCAAAGTTGTTACAGACTGAGAATTCTATTTCATTTTCAAGAAGAGAAAAGTTATTATAGGAACTTTTCTTGACCCCTGTTACATTCCTTTGATTTCATGCTTCTTTAGTCATGGTGGTTTTGTAAGCAACACATTGAGCAGCTTTGTGTCCAGAATTATGACATGGAAAACATTACCCATTAAAGAAGTTCCTGCAACTATCGAATCTATTGACCCAGTGATTGTAGTTTCTATTGATATTCATCTTTGGAGAAAATTGAGTATGATTTACCTGAGGTTGGTTGTGGCTTCTATTCATCCTTGGAATAAATTGAGTCTGATTTACCTCGTGATCTTCTTTATGCCTTTGCTGACGATTGTCATACTATTCACTAGTCTTTGCTGCATCAAGATAGCTTTTAGTAGAGGTTGACGACTTCTGTGATTGAGATGCTTCTTTAATATATCCAAGACCTGTATTTATCAGAGGAGAACGTTGCACCTTGATAATTTCATTTAAGGTTTCTGATCCCTTAGCAAATCTAAGATTGAGAGATTTCGTTTTCTCAAGATCCTTTCTTAGACCCACAATTGCACATTCTAGTTTTTCATTATGTTTTTCTTTTTCAGCAAGTTGGTATGTCAAGTTATCTATAATCATATTCTTTTCTTCAAAACAGATTTTGAGTTTAGAGATTTCTTCATGAAGGTCATCTTCTTCTAAGGCATCCCAAAAATTATCATCATCATAAGCCATTAGAAGTCTATAGTCATTACTATTTTCATCTTCATCACTATTTGATAAACCATCACTATCTTCATGAGTATAGTAACTCCTTTTATTTACAACTTGTTTTCTATTCCATTTTGCATATTCCTTCCCTTTTTCATATTTATATTTATGAGGACATTTGGCAACATAATGACCGACTCCGCCACAGGTAAAACATTTGAAAGGCAGCTTACCTCTAGATCTTCTGGAACCCTGTTGAAGCTTCTTGACAAAGTTTACCTCATCTTCTTCTTCTGAAATATGTCCTGATTCATTGTGTTCTTCCTTTCCTTTTGCTGAAGCTTTAAATGAAACATCTCTCATATTTGATGGTCCTCCTTTTCTCATATCAAACGCAATTAATATTTCGTGAAGCTGTGTCATAGTGATAGTCTGCAGATCCTCTTTTTCTTCTATAGCAAACACTTTTGATTCAAATTTAGCAGACAAGGATCTCAAAAATTTCTCAACTAAGGTAACTTCCTTTATTTCTTCACCTAGATTCTTCATACAATTAACAACCTCATCTATACGTAAGAAGCAACTAGCTATACTTTCATCACTGTGCATCTTAAGAGTTTCATACTGAATTTTGAGAGTTTGAAGTTTAACACGTTTTACCTGAGGGTCTCCTTCGTAGCTCATAATGATTTTGTCCCATATTTCTTTGGTTGATTTGAGCTACATGACTTTGACAAACTCTGATTGTGACAGACTTCCCAATAAAGTATTGACAACTCTGGCATTGGTTTCATATTTCTTTTTACCTGCCATATATGTAGGAATTGTTGTTGGAAATGTATATCCTCCTTCCATAATTTCCCAGACATTCGTTCCAAGTGGTTGTAGATAGGTTGTGGTTCTTGTTTTCCAATAAACAAAATTTCTCCCGTCAAATATTGGCAATCTGATGGATCCCACGCTTTCTTGATTACTCATGATGATGGATCTCCCTTCAAGCGATCAAGCTTCTTCTGAAGGACCTACTCTGATACCAATTGTTGGAAATAATACTAAGAGGGGGGGTGAATCAGTATTATTAGATCAATAATTTTATTTCCCAAATAGATTTATATACGCTACTTCAGCTAAGTGAACTAGTGTGTACACGCGACTGTACTTAAAGCAACCAACATATATGTAGAGAAATTTTGATTTAGACAATTTATCATGTATTGAACTTTAACCAGTATATCAGAGATTTATTAGACTGTGCAGTAAAAGCATAACAAAGCATCACACATAAGCAACACACATGAACACCAAGATATAAGGCGGAAAGCCAATGTGGGTAAAATCCACCTGCTGCTATCGTCTTTGTCTTCTTTTAATAATAAGAAAATATGTTTAAAATCTTGTACTGGTACAAACTCATACCAGTACACAGGCACCGACCTGCAGAAGGCTACAACCTTCTCTCGTTCTCCAGCTACTACTGGAAGGGAGCTACAACCCCCTAGCTCTTGTACTAGCCAATATGTTTACTAGTACGTATGTGTCAGCCTACAAAAAACTCCACTCTTCTACCAGGGACCACGTTTCATGAATTTTCAGACTAGATACTCCTGGAACACAACACACCAATCTGAAGGCCACGTTTCATTCAAATTTCATACTGGACCCATCAACAACATTGAAACTCAGAAAATCATAACTGCAATACAATCATAAAATACATCTACATCAACCAATCACGGAAACTCAATCATCACTTTATGAATCAACCACAACTGAATCAATCAATCACTTGACAACCCATCATCACTGTAATAAATCACAATCAATCAATCTGATCATTCAGAACACTGTCACCAGAATACAATCACCAGAACCCAAAACAGAACCCAAAACTCTGCAAAAACAAACATAAAAAATTGAAACATACTTCATAAGGTATACGCTACTTCCATGTGTTGAACAAGCGTGTATACACACTTTTACCAAAAGGAACCAATGTATAGATATACAAATTCAAATTTATGAAGTATACACTACTTTGATATGCTGAACCACCGTGTATACGCTCTTTTACTAAAGCAAACCTGCGTACAGATCTCTAAATGCTAACTTAAAACATCACAACTATTTCAAACTTTAGTCATAGCCAGATTATCACATTTATAGAATAAAACATGCATCAGTATTCAAATCTAGACTGTTCAAAATCAAACCACATAATGATAATAATTTTAAGCCTTTATGATCCCGATCCATCAACCTTCATCATCCATATAGGCGCATCCTTAGATCAGATCAAGCAAACCATCAGAAGCTTATCAACCTGCATATATGATTCAACACTTCATAAGATATTCAAATCCTTGCGCCCTTATGGTCTAATGATCTTCTCCTCCTTATATAGTTTTAGTCCTTTCTCAATACCATGGACCAAAACTACTCAGGACCAATACCTTGGACCAATTACCTTCGGTAAAATACCTTGGACCAAAAAACTTTTGGTTTTCCAAGATACACGCACTTTTCCTTCTGTGAACATGTGTGTGTGCGTATATGCTCCTTTTGTACAGTAAACCTACGTGTATATGCAGCTTGGAAAAGGTGAACCTGCATATACCCCTCTTTCTTCATTCTTTGAAGTCTTATCTGTAATTATTTGTTGTTGACCTATTGCATTGTGATCTTTCATCTGAGTGAGTTGTCATCAAGGAAAACACTTGTATCATAATGCCAACACTTGAGAATTCATCTGTTGATTTACCACCATCTTCTCCCACCCCACATACTCAGGATTCTAGCGCAAGTTTGGACTTCAAATCTGATGTTTGCAATGAAGTGTTTTCTCCTCATCCTCAATCCTTTGGTTCTCCATATTGTGAGTTGTTATGTTCACCCATCTCGAATGTTTCTCTTGGATCAAGTTCTGGATGGAGTTGGTGTTATGTAGGAAAATTGCGATATCATTTATGATGATTATGTGTGGGAGTCCACACCTAGACAATAATATGTGATGAAGGTTAATGTTTCTCCTTCTGCACTTATTATCCTGACATTTTCAACGATTTTGTCATTCCTGTTGAATCTTGCAAAAATTTAGTCTCTAATGATATTGTTACTTTTGATCATTTTCATAATTCACGGAATGCCAATTTTTCATCGGCGGAGAGGAAAAAGATTCTATTTTTAATCTCCCCAATCTATCATCTCATCATTGTGGAGAATTAGAGGGTGAAATTTCTGGTTTTCAGTCTTCCCCTCTTTATGATTCATCAGATTATGAGGATGCATCTATTGTTGATATTGAACTTTCTGATCATGGCTATCATGATCTTTTCACTCATTCATTTGATCACGAATCTGATTTTTCCTCTGTTGATTTTTCTAAGGCACCGCTTTGATGATCTACCTTCTAATGATTTGGAAATTCCACAAGTTGTTGAGGCAATTCAACCAGATCTAATGGTTATGTCAGGTTATCGCAGTCTTGAGATCACTTGAAATTTGGATTATAACAATGGTGTTTCTTTCAAGGCTCCTCATCACACTACCACACAATTGAAAATCTACCTCTCTCACAATTTTCACATCCTCCATCTGCATTGCACGATCCTATTGCTTAGTCATTGGAGGAGTCATACCTGAAGATCATGTTTGCAAAATGTGGTTTTCTTCTTTCTTCCTATTCACGTGATTTCACATTTTGAAATGTTGTTCTTGCATGTATTTGAGTCGCAATGTGTCTAGACACTGCAATGCATCTGCATAATGCTTTGCATGCACTTTTCTTTCATACTTTTCTGCATACATTTTCAAATTTTGAACATCTTGGTATATATTGCCTTATCATTTTTGTTTGTTGTTAATTTTGAATATATTTATTAATATTAATTCCCTCGCTTATGTAGGCCAACTGATGCATTGGTGGTTACACTAGAAATATCATTTTACATAGGTGTGACCTATTTTCTGCTAGTTTAAGAGTAGGAGTAGTTTGTTTCTTTTGTTGTTTTGCTTTTCTTTGATTTACTTTTTGTCTCTCCTTTTTCTATTTTTCTGTTTCTTTTTAGTTGTAGAATAGCTTCCGCATGAGACTGATTGGTTTCCAAAGCAAGCATAGTGAAGTTCATGAGGAAGTTGTGCTACTATCAAAACTTGGTTATTTTTTTATTCCCTCTGTTTGTGTGAATCTTAAATTATTTTAGTCGATGATACTTTGATGGAAAATATGTTCTTTATTAGAGAAAACCATAGAAGAATCACGATGCTTGAACCTATAACTAGTACCACCCACTATAATCGATCTTTTATTTTCAGTTAATCCTTGTTAGCTAAGCCAAGTAGAGTAAGGAAGGGAGGAAAACATTAACAAGTGTGTGAGAGGTGTATATATAAATATCCTTCTCTGGAGGGACAACCTCTTATTGTCTCAATAAGTCAAGATCCCTCTTTCACCTTATTAAATCAATACATTCCTATGCATAGTTCTATGAACAAAATGAAAAAAAATAAAATAAAGGAAAAAAAAGAGAAATGATTCCTACAAAGAGAGGTGAAGCAAGCAACTCTATCGGGGTACTGTCCAGGTTTGCTGGCAGTGGAGAAATGTTTGTTTTCCTGAAGTGACTCCATCAAGGTACTTTCCAGGCTTGTTGGAAGCACAACAACACCAAAGACGAAAACAAAGACTTTGAAATTTATATTCACTTGTGTATCTATATACTCCTCATCCCTAATCGAAACAACTTAGTCTGACTTGGCTTGGTTTAGAGTGCCTTTGATGAAGAGAATGGTAAGAACTATATATTTAATGAAAGCTAAGTGAAGAAGCTACGGTAATTAATGAGCTAAATACTACTTCCAAAAGAGTTAAACCTAGTTTGCATGAGACAAGACCCATACAGAGAGCTAAAGTTCTACCAGTGTGTTACTAAGTGTTGTAGCTACTACAACCACCCTCAAAAATTTTTCCTATGCTTTGATTTTGGAGCCTTTCCTTCTATTTAGCCGAGCTTATCTTTGACTGTCGTCAAGTATTCATGATTTGATTAAGGGTTATCTTTTTATGCTATGATTGTGTTAGCTTGTTTTCATACTTATTTGATCTTTTTGAGTCATAAGCTAAATTTCTGACTTGACCTTGCAACCGTTTTGGGCTTGCCTCTAGAAACTGTGCAATCCATGAGGAAAAGCTAGCCTTAATGATGGAAATTGCACAATATTGACTGGAAGCTCAGCCTTGAGCTTGAGAATTGTGTAGTCATGGATGGCAACCCATCACTAATCTTAGAAAATGCACAACCCATTCCACGAGCTCAAAAACTGCACAATGCACCGAGGCGGGAAGTTGCCCAGTTCCCCGAAATGGCACAACATGCATGACAAGTTTCCTGAAAAAGAAAAATAAGGAAAAAAAAAAAAAGTGAAAAAGTAATCCACAGAAAGTAGGGATTCATCATTAGTTTCCTGAAGGTGGCACAGTCCCTATTTTTAAAAATTTCTGCCGAGTGTTGCTTTTTCTTTGATTTTAGGCATGCACGTCATAAACCCCAACCCACCAAAATCTATTTAATAAATGCCTCTAGAGCTCATTTTTACATTCAACCTTGGAGCTATAGAATTCCCAAGGATATCAAGGAGCCTTTGGTGGAGTTTGCGTCACTTTTTTGGGTGAGTTTAGCTTTTGTCGTGTTTTGCCGCTTTTTTCTGTTGCTTTTTTACATTTCACTTTTGTGAGTGATATTTTGCTTGTTTCTCCTCATGATTTTTGGAATTGTAACTTGTATTATCTTGTATAAGTGTTGATTCAGTTTTTCATTCACCTTTCATAAGTGTCGCATCGATTTTCTTGTTTTTGCACACCGACGATCATCGTTTCAACAATTCTCCTCACATATTTATTTTTCCTTCCATTTGTTGAGTTTTTGCACTTGATTCACATTAATCTATCCATACTTAGTCAGATCCATGTTTTAAATTTCATTACCTCTTAGAGATGCTTATTTCCCACTTGTTCATGAGGCACATATGCATTTCTAGTGGCCATGCACTACCTTGCATAGCTGGGCATTGAGCAAGTATGAAGTTCAAGCTGAGGCTTGGCCTCTTAGACTACGCAATGCATAGTACAGGCTGGACCAACTATGCATTACACAGTTCCAGGGCATAGTATTTCCCACCTTGGCCATTGAGACCGCACAATGTGCAGTCTCTCCCTGTCACTGCCCAGGCTGAGATGTGTATTGCACAACCTCAAGCCTCAAGATGCATCATCGACTACTAAAACTTCACAATTGTCAGTTCCATTAGCTAGTCTCCCTTCCTTTCTCATCATAATTGTGCAATCTCTCTCATCAATGCACCAGTTTGCTGCTTGATATTTCTTTGGAAGTGGTTTTGAAAAAACTAATTTATAATTTCCATGAGTGCCTTTTCCCTCCCACAGGTACCACAATTTTTGAGCACTTCTCTTAAACATTCATAGTTACCATGCACCCAAGAGAGATGCCTAAAAAGATACAAAGAAAGAAGTACCAAGGAAGCAGTTGAGAGCATGCCAGTAAACTTGCCAGTATACTTAGACACTCAAATGTATGTGGAAAATGAATCATATCTTACATGGTAGAAAGTGAATGAATATGTTTAAGAAAAGAACTTCGAAGCAGATCTAGAGGACCAACATGTATACATAAATGTACATAAATAAAGGCTACAGAGTGTTTCACATGGATATCTAACCTTCCCATGTGTAGATGCGATCAGTTGGATTGTTGCACATATTGATGTGAAGACCATGACTTTGAGAAGTGCCAGTGGATGGAGGCTTTCTATGTTTCTAGCAGCATATTACCAGCATATGTACAATCTGCCTAAGCCAGAAACACTCGTGGATTCATACTTCTGTGCCACCAACAACTATTTGGGCAAAAAAGATGTTAAGTGTTGGGTGAATGAGCCATCAAATTTTTTACAGAAATCCACCAACACATATAATAGAAGGTCTCTTAGGAGAGCCTATCATCTATTGATCATCTTAGCTTGCATAATTTATCGTCAACAGAGCACAAAGACATTTTTGGAAGGGTGGGAATTCTTATTAAACCAGGTTGTGAATGAGGGGAAGCGGTTCAATTGGTTGGATGGATTGATAGTTAAATATCCATGTAGGTAATTCCCTGAATCCTCCCAAGGGCAGGAAAGTGAGATTTTATATGTATGCATATTTACTAGATGTAATTTGTGCACATAACACATTCCCTGGCATGAACTAGGTTTGAACACCTTGAGACCCTGTCATGCACATTCTCTGCAAGTTGCTATTGGATTGCAGCTATCGAGGAGTTATGGAGAAGCTAACTGACCATTTCCTCATTCCACTATACAAGATGATCTTTGAGGAAGAACCACCTTGTATGTCACATGGGGTAGTGGAATTAGCATCGGATATCGTAGATTGGTTTTCCTCACCGGATGGCACCTTCCTTAGAGTGCTCAGTGGTCAGAAGTCACCACATCTTTTGCTGAGGTATGCCACTGATAAGCTTGTCATGCAAGAAGTGTCATATCATCTTTCCACATGGTTGTCAACAACTTTGCACAGGAAGAAAAAAGCACCCTAGCCAACTCTTCCTATGAAAATTGGATCATACAAGATAAATAAAATGAAAGTCATGGATAATAAAGGAAAAGTGATAAATAAGTTTTCATTCGTTACTTGAGACTTTATTTAGTACGATCTGTAGAATTTTATAGAATTTTTCCTACAAATCGGCTAGCTTTGATACCATGTAGAACATTTTCTACAAATCAACTAGCTCCGATACCATGTAGAAATTTCCCACCTGTAGATCAACCTGGTAATGCAATGTACTAAAGCAGAACACTTGATCTACTTCTACAAACAATTTAGCGGAAGCTTAATTAAACATGAGCAACATCAATAAGAACACATATCATTGATAAGAAGGAACCAATCACACATAACACAGAAGAATTTACCCGGGGAAAGCACCTGCCTAAAACCCCATCTCTGTATTATCATACAAGTGGAAATATAGTCTAGATTACACAAAGCCTTAGCTCGGAAGCTATCCAGATCTCAATACAATCCCTCTGCTGCTCATAGACAGTCAAAGGCTTCTCACAAATCTTCTCCTCTGCCCTCCAAGCCTCATATTTCCTTATGCAGTTTCCTTGGGGTCCAGTGCTGCCACCTGTGTGAATTGGCCTCTTCACACACTCACTAACCTCTGATCTAACAACACAAACTTGAAGGAGATAAATCCTCATCATGGATGAGCTTCCTTTATAGGAAAAATATTCATCCAACTGATAGTACATTGTCCCTTCTCTGATCTCAATTGGGTCTTTGACAGAACTGACATGCATCAGTTATGCATGAGTGAATACATAGTTATCTGAAAATAACAGTTGTCACATGCATGCAAGCATGCACAAACTGTATCTAATTAATTTAACAGCTTTTTAAATTAATCTAACTAAACTTGACTAAGTTAAACTAAGTCAACTGATTCTCTCAATATAGAACTCATCCTTAATTCCTCAATCAGTGGAGAAAATCAAGGACACATTCCCCAATTAGTGGAGGAATAATTGCATGTTCTCACAAAGACTTCAAGTTTGCTTTTCCTTAACTAATTAACTCATGGAGAATTAATTAATTAATATTCCAAACTACTGGTAAGACCAAATTCAAATTTACTTCCTATAGATAGACTAGGGATTGCTATAAATAGGAATCCACACCGCATTGTTAAAAATAGAACTTCTATTTTTAGCACTTCCATTTTTCATTCCCTGTTTCCCAATCCAGCACTAATGCCCAAACTGCCATTTTTAGTAGTGTTATTTTTAGCACTTCTATTTTTAGTAATTTCTTGTTGCCAATTTTCAACACCCCCTCTCAACAAGAAAGGCTTCCTCTCGAACCCAATCCTGTACCTCTAGAATGTTCTGCGTGCAACACATCTACCAAGCGTGGTTGCTCCAGCAACTCTTGGAACAAAAAAAACTCCCAACTGACCTCTTTGTTGGGCTAGAAACATACTCTGATGCTGAAGCTCTACTTGCCGCTGACAAGTGCTCCCTCTTTGACCTCTGCGCTACTGCAACATCTACATCTCGCATGGTTGCACACCTCTCTTGTTGAAAATTGGCAACAAGAAATTGCTAAAAATAGAGGTGCTAAAAATAGCACTGCTAAAAATAGCAAGCTGGGCATCAATGCTAGATTGGGCAACAGGGAATGAAAAATGGAAGTGCTAAAAATAGAAGTTCTATTTTTAGTACTTCAAGTTGGATTCCTATTTTTAGATAGTCCCTCATCTAAAATAGGGAGTAAAATTTGAATTTGGTCTTACCAGTAGTTTGAATATTCATTAATTAATTCTCCATGAGTTAATTAGTTAAGGAAAATCAAACTTGAAGTCTTTGTGAGAACATGCAATAATTTCTCCACTGGTTGGGGAATGTGTCCTTGATTTGCTCCACTGATTGAGGAATTAAGGATGAGTTCTATATTGAGAGCATCAATTGACTTAGTTTAACTTAGTCAAGTTTAGTTAGATTAATTTAACAAGTTGTTAAATTAATGAGATATAGTTTGTTGATGCTTGCATGCATATGACAACTGTTATTTTCAGATAATTGTGTATTCACTCATGGATAACTGATGCATGTCTGTTCTGTCAGAGACCCAGTTGAGATCAGAGAAGGGATAGTGTACTATCAGTTGGATGAATATTTTTCCTATAAAGGAAGCTCATCCATGATGAGGGTTTTTCCTTCAGGTTTGTGTAGTTATTTCAAAGGTCAGTGTTATGTGTGAGGTGAGAATCACACAGGTTGCAGCTGGAGGACCCAAGAAAAACTCTGCATAGAAATAGGAGGCTTGGAGGGTAGAGGAGAAGGTTTGTAAGAAGCCTTTGACTATCTATGAGTAGCAGAGGGATTGTACTGAGAGCTAGATAGTTTCCGAGCTAAGGCTTTGTGTAATCCGGACTATGTTTCCACTTGTACGATAATACAAAGATGGGGTTTTAGGTAGTTACTTTCCCCGAGTAAATTCTTTTGTGTTATGTGTAATTGATTCCTTCTTATCAGTTATATGTCTTCTTACTGATGTTGCTCATGGTTGACTAAGCTTCCGCTAAATTGTTTGTAGAAGTAGATCAAGTGTTTTGCTTTAGTACATTGCATTACCAGGTTGATCTACAGGTGTGAAATGTCTACATGGTATTAGAGCTAGCTAATTTGTAGAAAAATTTCTACATGGTATCAGAGCTAGCTGATTTGTAGAAAAATTCTACAAAATTCTACATGGTATCAAAGCACAGGTGATTAAGGAGAGAACAATGTACTGAGAGGAGATTTCAAAGTTTTGAGTTTTGGGCCAAGAGTTTGCAGAGCAAATCTGAAAATTTCTGTACAAAATTTTTAGAAATAAATAGCAGATTTGGATTCCTTGTGGAAAAGCACCAAAAAAAAAAAAAAATCAGCTGAATTGGAGTTCGGATGAGGGAGATATCGCTGATTTAAAATCAGCTCTTTTTCTAGAAGATTTCGTGGTGGGGGGAAAGTGGAAATAGATTGGTGTGCTAGCCAAGAACCTGTATGCACTTGAGGTACAAGATAAATGCAAAGCTTTGAGGAGCAAGGCAAAGGTTATATACTTGGTGGTTGAGAGGGAGAGTAAATTACCTCTCAACATGAAGCGCCAGAGGAAGTCTCAGACAATTGTGGAGGAGCCACAATTGGTGAAGTAGCTTTAGGAGGTTGTGGGGAAGCCACAACTAGAGAAGCTAAGACGAGATTGAGTAGAGACATATACTGATGCAGAGACCTCTAGTAGGGAGAAATTTTGAGCCAAGTGGGTAGAGGGATCACATGCAGCCATACCTCCAGGTGGGAGGTGGGACGATGTGATGTGATAGTCCCAAGAAGGCTGAAATAGGGGCAGGATCCTTGAGGTACCCAAATTCTTTGATTCGAATTTTCTATGGGAGCCCTGATGAGGAGTAACAAAACTGACTGATTGGGTAGAGATAGATGTGGATGGCATGGCAGAGAGAGCTATAGTGCAGGGAATCCCAGCACAGCACAGAGCATGCAGGCTATAGCAATGCGAGAGACACAAGTGTTTTGCACAGTGCAGGGTAGCATAGAGAAGGGTACAACAATGAGAGATGCATGGAGATGTTGCAGTAGCGCAGAGGTCAAAGAGGAAGCACTTGTCAGTAGTAGGTAGAGCTTCAACATCAGAGTATGTTTCTAGCCCAACAAAGAGGTCAATTGGGAGTTTTTTTGTTCCAAGAGTTGTTGAAGAAACCACACTTGGTAGATGATTTGCATGCAGAACATTCCTGAGGTACAGGATCAGGTTTGAGAGGAAGGCTTTCTTGTTGAGAGGGAGCGTTGAAAATTGGCAACAAAAAATTGTTAAAAATAGAAGTGCTAAAATAGTGCTGCTAAAAATAGCAGTTTGGGCATCAGTGCTCGATTGGGCAACAGGGAATGAAAAATGGAAGTGCTAAAAATAGAAGTTCTATTTTTAGCAGTTCAAGTTGGATTCCTATTTTTAGACAGTCCCTGGTCTAAAATAGGAAGTAAAATTCGAATTTGGTCTTACCAGTAGTTTGAATATTAATTAATTAATTCTCCATGAGTTAATTAGTTAAGGAAAATCAAACTTGAAGTCTTTGTGAGAACATTCAACAATTTCTTCATTGATTGGGGAATGTGTCCTTGATTTGCTCCACTGATTGGGGAATTAATGATGAGTTCTATATTGAGAGGATCAATTGACTTAGTTTAACTTAGTCAAGTTCAGTTAGATTAACTTAACAAGTTGTTAAATTAATGAGATACAATTTGTTGATGCTTGCATGCATGTGACAACTATTATTTTTAGATAATTGTGTATTCACTCATGGATAACTGATGCATGTTGGTTCTGTTAGAGACCCAGTTGAGATCAGAGAAGAGACAATGTACTATCAGTTGGATGAATATTTTTCCTATAAAGGAAGCTCATCCATGATGAGGATTTATCTCCTTCAGGTTTGTGCAGTTATTTCAAAGGTCAGTGTTCTGTGTGAGGTGAGAATCACACAGGTTGCAGCTGGAGGACCCAGGAAAAATTGTGCATAGAAATAAGAGGCTTGGAGGGTAGAGGAGAAGGTTTGTGAGAAGCCTTTGACTGTCTATGAGCAGTAGAGGGATTGTACTGAGAGCTGGATAGCTTCCGAGCTAAGGCTTTGTGTAATCCGGACTATATTTC
>APFE031356400.1:0-13037 GCA_000404065.3 Pinus taeda | reverse complement strand
TTATGTGTCCTTTTTTTGAGTTTTCATAAATATAAAGAGGTTAATGGAGTAAAGATAGAAAGAGGCTTTATTTATTTACCATATCTCTAGCTTATTTAATTTTTTTTATTTACCACACCTTTGGCTTAAATTAATTTTTTTATTTACCATACCTTTGGAGTAAATATAAAAAAAGTCTTATTTATTTACCATACTTCTGGTTTATTTATATTTTTATTTATTTAGCATAGCTCTTTTTTTTTACTATTGGTAAACCTCTTTATATTTTTAATATAGGCTGACATTATGTTTAACAATGTTAAATGTTAAATATTACATTTACATTTACATTTAAGTTTACATGTTTACGATTTTTAAGAGAGATCTACCCCATGGGAGATCTACGCCATGGACGCAATAATTATTTTATCTTTAATTTGAAATTACAAATAACTTTGAAAAATACATATAAAAAACCAAAAAGAATTTTATATTAATTAAAATAAAATAAATTTCAATTAATTGAAGTAAATAATTTATTATTTAAATGAAAATTTGCTTTCTATTTTTAAAAACAGTAAAGAAATTTGTAATTATTTTATTTAAACTTTGAATTACAAATAATTTAATTGGGGTTTTGGGTGATTTTCCCCTAAACCATAGGGGTTATAGATCATCTTTCCATGATAATCTGCAATGTAAAGGTATTGTTTTACATCTGACACTGTTTCTACCACGGTAACACTATCCATTATAGCAAGGTAACACTATCCAAATCTCTGGGAAGATAAAACTGATCCAGATTGTGAAGCTGGATTTTCAGGGAGTGATTTCAGATCCTATGGGCATTAAACTAGCGACAACTAGTTGGGAACTAGAGAAAGAGATATGCAATGGGCTGTTGAAAATTGGAAAAAAACTAATAGGTTTTTAGATTCGCACTTCCTTGTAATGGAGACATGGTGAGTACTTCAGATGTTGGTTACATGTCTGGCAGTTCGAACTGCTACTCATGGATCAATGGATGTCGAGGTTTCTTTGATGTTTCTTCGAAAGTTGGTCTTTGACAAAGTTGAGGAAACCTTCAAATCAGATGCTCGATTACTCTCACATTGTTTTTGAGCTAAATCAAATATTCAACTTGTAGAATGATTGATCCAATCATTACGCACTATGGAAAAGGTCAATTATCTTTCTTCTTGGTTGATCCAAATACTGTGCTAGATCTGGTGAGTATCTCTTAACAAAATGTGAAAAAACATTTCTTAATTAATTTCAGATTTTCTGGAGTATTTCCATATTAATTTTTTTTATTAGGTTACATTTTTCACCTATATCTGGAAGATTATAGTGGATGGTTCCAAACTTAAATTTGACATTTTTTAATTATTTAAATCATATTTATTTACAGTATTTATTTCTCTTGGGAGATTAGATCTTCCATATATGTCTTCAAAACTTCGACCCAAAAAACCATTATCCCTTTTCTCTTAAATGTGTTATTTTTTTTGGTTGAATTCAAATTGCAAATATCGTCAGACATGGTTGTGAATGCAACTTACATGGAGGAAAGCATGGCTTAAAGGTTTATCAGGTTTCTTCTTGGGTGGTAAATCCTATAAGAATTCAAGAATTTTTAAAATAATATTTGAACATTTTAAATGTAATCCCTACATTGATCACAAAGGAAACCCATTAAAATTGTTGAAGCAATTGACCTGTGTTAATACTATGGAGAATTATGGGCGGCTGTGGACACAGCGGTTAGTTCACCAAACAACATAAGTTGTAAGGATAATTTGTGTTTCTTACTCAAAATTTTGATGAATATAAGTGGAATTTGAAAAGTTAAAAATTTACTCAGTAAATTTTAACTTTCTTTGCATATTTAATATTGATTCAGTAGTTAGATCTTTATTTATCTAAATAATTATTGATTTACCATAGTTAAAAAAAAAAAAAAAAAAAAAAAAAAAAAAAAAAAAAAAAACCAATAAAATGAATCACTGCAAAGTGATAGTCATATTGCACATAGTGGGGTTATCAATATCATCTACAAAATATATGTTACAACCATTGAAGCACCTAGAAAAGATCTAGGAGCCATATGCATTCTATGAAGGAAGGTGAATTATGTGCAATGGAGATGAAATATGCATTTATTGTTGTATTGTTTTAAACATTTTGATTGGTAATCAAGCAACATACATTAATAATTTTTTTAATATATTTTTGCATATTCCTTACAATTCTGGAAAATTGTTTCAAGAGCTCGTTGAAGATGAACGAGAAAGTTTTAGATTTGATGTTAAGATTATTGAGTGGAAAAATTACATCGAAAATATTCATATTCCCTGACTTGGTGAATATATCTTAAATGGGTGAATATGGATTGCAATGGTTGTAATGGCCATGAAGACATCAATTTTCACTTCACTCAGTTCACTATTTTTGGGAGAGTGATGGAGGCTGTTGGAGCAGAAAGTTGTCCAGATATAAATGGAGGTCATGCCAATGTGAACGTCGAACTCATTTCCACTAGCAATGATCTCATTAATGATGTTTTTACATCGCAGGGAGCGTGTTTACAAATATTACTCCAAGGAAATATAGGTTGGTTTCTTCCCATCATGAATACATAAAATTCATCAATCCTCGAGGAGTATACAAATATCAGGTCATATCAAATCCCACTACATTTGTTTTCAAAATGGAAAGGCCATGAGATTTTTCTCTCTTTCCCTTCAATTAATACACAGAATAAGTTTGGAGATTCCTTAAGGATGAGTGTCTAGAGGACACAATAGCCCTCAATGAAATCAAATGTGAAGAAGTGGAAAGAGCAGGCTCTGTGAGTCAATTGTTAAATAGAGGAAGAAGATACAAGGTCATACCTAATGTTGATCCTAGCTAGGATGGCACTGCACATTAGGTACAATGATTGAGGTTTATAAAGTATATTTTCTATAATATTCTCTTTCAAATACGTGATTCTCATGTTCTCTTAAAAATTTTCCAAAGAGGCTCTCGAGAGATGGAGTTGGGCTTTGGAAATCTGATAGTAGATGACATCTTTTATGTCCCAAGTTATGATATGGATGGCTTATTTGTTTCTCGGGGTAACCCTATTTTAGGTGTTCTTGTATACCTTTATTCAGATGATGTCCATGAGGTGAAGTACCCTCAAAGAAGCTCCTTGGCCAAATCAAGCGCTTTGTCATGCAATATCTGATGCATATGGGAAATTTGCTTTCAATTTTATTCCGTGTGGAAAATAAAGGTTGTTGTCATTCTACAATGGTGAGAATACAATATTTCATGTTTCACTTCCATCTATAGAGGTTCTTGTTGAGCACAGTCATGTTACTATATCTTAGCCATTTCAGGTCACAAGTTTCTCAGTTGGAGGACTTGTGGTGACTTCTGAAGGAGTATGTTTTGAAGGTGTTAAGATATTAGTTGATGGATGAGAAAGAGCTATAATAAATGTCCAGGGATATTAAAAACTTGATCATGCAACATCAACATGCTACATAATCAAGGCTGAAAAGGATCACTTCGAGTTTAGCAGTTTGGAGAATTTCATGGTTGTGCCAAACATGGCTTCAATCCTAAAGATATAAGAAAAAAATTACAATATTTGTGGTTCCCTAAAATTAGTGACAAATGGCTATTATGGCAAGCACCAAGTTGTCTTCACACATTGGCAAGACAATGTTAAGCCTCAAATAAAGAGGATTGATGATATGGGAAACTTCTGCTTCGAGGTTCAACCATGTTAATATCGAATATCCCCACTGACCACAACAACAAAACGTGATTCTGGTCTTCAATTTTCGCCATCACATATTGATGTGACAATAACTAGACCAATTTTTGGCATTGAATTTATAAAGGACCTTGTTGATATCCGTGGATCAGTGATATGTAAGGAAGGATGTGACTCCTCGGTTTCTATATCACTTACTTCTCTAGCTATTAAACTATAGGTTCAGACAAGATTAACTCTTTAAGTTTAACAAATGAGAGCAGTGACTTCATATTTGAGAAATTCCTACCTAGTGCATTGTGTCTTGAGCTAAAACATGGACCTTCCTCTGATTTGTTAGATTGGTATGATGACTAGTGTTGGGAGAGAAAGGTTATTGATGTCAATGTTGGTGTTTTTGATCATTCAGAGATAGTGTTTATCCAAGGCTATTGGTTGCGTATTATGTCTACTCATCCTGTGGCTTCTTACATCATACAACCAAATAAAGAACCAATGAATTTGTTGATTGAGAAAGGATGGTAGCAAATATGCTTAGAAGCTTCTCGTGTGCACATGCTTCATTTCTTGAACTCATGCATTTTCTTTGGAATGTCTTCATTAGAATTCAATGTATTGAACCATAAGCCTATATATTTGACTGCTAAAAAATATCTACTAAGTGGTGAAATACATGTTGCTTCAAGTTCTTATCTTAATGCAAATGAGTTGTCTCAAAGCATTATTGTAGAAATATGGGCAAAAGAGGGTGCATTTATAGATATGATCAATAATGTCAAACTTGTTTCAAGTGATAATGGACCAAGCAACATTGTTGTATATAAGTCCACTCAGTGGGCCAATCTTGAACATGAAATGCTCTTTGTTCTGAGAGATAAAAGGAATGCTAGTGAGAAAAATAGTTTTAAAAATGTCTTGTTTTATCTAACAACTTGGCACATTGTTGTTAAAACTGATGGGTGCCAACCTGATGTTCCTTATTTTGTGGGGTGACTAGGAAAGTACATTTATGTTCAGTGATGCCATCAATCCCAGGCATTGAGATTAAAATAATTGCTCAAAATTACAATAGCAATGTTCTTCTGAAAAAGGGTGACTTGGTTCTTCAAACTTCGACAGGTTCAATTGGTCTGTTTTTGGGTAGTCCTTTGTATGATGATACTGAGTACTATGTTGAAGCTTCCAAGGGGTATCATTTAAAAGCACTTGCATATGACCCCTTTTGAAGCTTAGATGTATGTTCATCCAATTTGATTGGACACCCCATTCAACTAGCCAAACCATAAAGAATATTTGATTTTCAATATTCGACCTTCTGTGCACTCCCTGCATTTGTGGTCCTCAATAGAAGAATCAATGAATTTGCGTCAAATAGTGCTAGATATGGACAAAACCTCTTCAATTGCATTGCTTCAAACTACAACCATGTAAGTCTGGAGTTTACTATTACTTTCAACGCTTTACAATGAAACCAATGTAAATGCAGGTTGTATGTGGATAAAATATAAACCACTTTAAACAAAGGTTGTATTGTATGTGTATGCAGGGGCATACATGATAAAATATTTGAGAGTGAATTGGATACTATTTCAAGAGATTTCATGCTCTATCTTGAGACTTAATATGCAACCTGGAATTAATTTGACCATACTGGAAATGCACTCATATCCTGATAATGCATACAATTCATTTGTGTACATATTGTTTGAGATGTGGAGAGCTTTAAATCATTAAAGGAGTTGGTCATATGTGTTGTGCCTTTGCTTAAATAAATATTTGTCTTGTCAATTTGTTGTTCGAGCGGCTTCCTAATCTCCAATGTTTGTTAATGAGTGACAACTTTATCTTGGTAAAAACATAATTTCTTCTTTTACATGTGCAATGAACAACATGTTTCAATGTTTAAGAATGTTTGCATTTGCTACTTAGTTGTCAGGTATAGCATAAAAAAAAATTATACAAAGCATATACTGATGTAGCTTAGGTTGACTATTTTGTAAATTGGTTCATTATTATGTCTTGTTTGCAGATTTAGTATATCTAATAGATATGAAACAAAACTAAGTAACAACTTCGTTTCATATCTATTCCTTAATGAAAATCTACACTACCTAAATTAAAAAAGTTAAACTGCTATAAGATGTGAAAATACCATAAAATTCTTCCATGGTTTTTTCCATGATGTTCATAATGAATATTTATGTATTTTACCCTATAAATGAGTGCATATTTGGCTTATTCTGGTTTTGAAATGCAATGGAGGAACTTTCAAAATATCCCATACCTCGGCGTCTCATATCCCCACTCTCTCATCTCCGTATATACATGTTTATGTAGACATAACTGAATTTCATGATAGGGAAATCAGTTTATTAGGTTGCTTTCTTCAGAGCACCCCTACTCTAGAAATGATAGAACTTTATTTAATTGATGAATTGAATTATGATGATACACAATATGTAAAGTTTTTGGAGGAAGTGATGTATTTGAATAGAGTTTCAAAGCAAGCAAGGATATTGGTATGAGAATCTTCTTTTTAATACACGCTTCAAATTCTTTAAACCATGGACCAATAAAAAGGCTTTTGGGCTTCATTTTCTTTTATTTTTTTCTTTACGGAAGGGTATGACCAATGCAGGTTTTATGTGGATACGAGGATGTGGACACCAATGGAATGACCTGTTTAGTCTTAGGCACCATCGAGTATGGAAGCGGATGGCAGTTTCATGGAGTGGCTATGCGACATTTTGCCCCATTTTCATTTTTTTTATCATTCGTAGTTTGCACTAGTTCTAATAGTCATTTCTTATTATTTATATTTTTGTCATTTATATCATTAAAATTCCATGTTTCCCAGGCAAGGTAACATCTTAATTGCTTTAGATGAGAAACCTATAGGATTAGAATGTTCCCAATGAGTTTTCAACATTTCTCCAATATGTCTTGTCAATTTTGTATTGTCATTGTGGTTTATCGCTTTAATTTTTATCTGGTTTGACATTTGATTGACAACGAAATTCCATGATTTTATAAATTATTTGTATGTTAATTTTTAAAAGTATTTAAGAAATTTGTCTTCAGTAGCCACACTTCAAAAAAAGGATTTCACACTACTAGGTTAAAGGTTTGGGTTATGTATTTGGTTAAAATTTCCCAAGATTTATATCATATCTCAAGTGTCAGGTTTGGGTTATTTATTTGGTCAAAATTCCCCAAGATTTATATCATATCTCAGCCTTTTGAAATTCATGCATTCATGTCATTCGAGTGTAACACATCACAACTAGGATGAGCCCTATTAAGCTCTCCAACTCAATTACTATGCTTCATGAATCATAATTCAAATGGACTCTGAATTTGGTTCTTTTCCTTGACTAAACAATATTAAGAAAAATCCTCTCGTTCAAATTCAACCCCAAGTCATACTCAAAATTTTGACATGTGAATAACATTGGCTCAGCAACAAGTTTGACACCCAAGTACTTGCAAGTCAAACAAGATTGTCCATTTTTTTAAAAATTGATCATATCCTTAAATTGTTAGCCTTTGGACTCCTTCATTAAAGAAAACATCATTCTACGATCTTGATAATTGGTCTATCAAAACGTGGATGGGGCGAAATATGAGTTAAGGAGTAGAGAAAGAAATTTTCCTTGACATTTCCTAGCATATATTGATCTTTTGGGGGCACATCACGTGACACTACCATCATGACACCAACTTTTTTTGGTAAAGTTCCACTGTAAGAGGCGTCCACTAATTCACATTCCACAACATGTGACCATAAATATGATTCTTCCTAAACATTTTTCCTAGATGACGATAATGATATATAGTCCCTATCATCATAAAGTATGGATTTTCTTTCTGCACCTATGCTCCACCTTCCCCCTCCCAATTGTATATAAGCATCAGTTTCTCTTGCATTCTTCCCTTTGATTGCAAAGTTATACCGATACCTTAAATCCTCATCTTGATCTTGGTTCTTATGCTTCTCTTCTTCTTCTAAACTAAGAAATCAGAAAAATATTACCTCCCTACCACCACAAATAGATAAACCATTTTTCCTACACTATCTTTCAAGCTCCACAAGAGGAATAATAAGCAATTCTCGAGTTGTTGCTCTCTCTCCAATCACCATAGAAACATATTGACTTGGACCAGATCCATCTTTTATGTTTGTAAGATTGGATTAATAACTATCAAGGTACTTCAATGGTGGGGCATCTCCACATATTGAATGAAAGGGAGGGACACTTGGATTTCCAAACCAAAGAAAGGTAGCTCTCTGTCAATTCACATAAGCATATTAAAGGAGAAACCTGTCTCACGAAACCTAGAGAATTTTCATCACTCTCTCTTGCAAGGACACCATAATATAAATGTAAAAAAATTCACAAAAAGATCCACATAGTCATTACACTAATTATGATATATTTTTTTTACGAGTAAAAATTACCAGCTGCCTTGCTAATTCTTGACCGATAAGGGGCTTGATCTTAGTACATGATCTATTTTCATCATTACTATCCTCAACATGTTCTATTATTTAGAGTGATATTTCATGAATTGGCAGGTGTGTTTTTCCACATTTCTGTTTTTATATCCCACACAATTGGAATCCTGCTACATTTTGCCTCCTCTACTTCCCTAGGCTACATGTATTAAAGAGGGTACAAAACACTAATGATATGTTCTTTTGCCATAAGTTCTTCTCAATTTTTGGATGAATTTTGTGGAAATTTTATTCACGCCAATTATGTGGTAGGAAATAATGTTCCATTATTCTTTTTTATCATCTCTTGTTTATGAGTTAGCATGCTTCTATTGTACTAGTTCATTATGACTATGTCATGTAAAGATCAAGTTGAGTGGGTTTTACATTTGATTTCCACTGTAGTCAACAACTGAATATATAAATTTTATTTTAGGTTGAATGATGGGACAACACACTCTGATTTCCACTAGTGCTCTTTTTTTCATATATTATCACAAGTGCACAAATACAAACTCACTTTTCTTTTTACCTGGATAAGCAAATGATGAGAACTTTGTATTTTATAGTTACAAGGATAACTATGTATTGGAGCTAGATATTGAGCCCTTCAATTCATCATTTCGTTATGCAACACGACCATCTCCTATTGGTAATGGAGTTAAATTTCTGAACCAACATTCGTCTTCGATACTATTTCATGATAAAGAAATAACACAACCATTTTTGGATTTCGTTCGAGCACACAAATACCAAATCCATGTCATTTTCCTTTCCTTGGTTAATATATTGCATCATTGTGTTTGATAGTTAATTCATTATTATTCTATGCCAATAAGTCTCTATCAAATAGCAGAGAAGGATGACCTGGCTGTTTTAGAGATAATTACTATGAATTAATTAAAAAATCATAGGGTTATTTTGATTCTCATATTTCTATTTCACTTCTTTAGAGAAAACTATATATTCAAATACCAACTCAACTCAAACCAAACTAAAATAGAGAATCCTAGTTATGAAGATGTTTCTCTCTCCATACCTTATAATGACATTATTTTTTTGAATTGTACTTGAAGTTCATTGATAATAACTTGGAGTTATATATTTCTTTTAGCACCAAATTGGAATCATGGTAAAAATACGAATATCCCATTAAATATTGCCTAATCATGATTCAAAGAATATCACCTTTAGTCTCAGCATGTGGGAGAGTAATTTCTGACGTGTGAAGTTTTATTAGAGGCATTGTTTGTTTATTTGTTTTAGTTAGAAAATGGTTTTCTCTTGCTTTTATGTGACTTTGAATTTATCATATATAGCATGTTGAGAAATGGGAAATAATAATGTGTGACATTTATCTTGCAGAAATTGATGTTGAATGAAAGGATAAAGAGTTTAACCAAGATACAATCCACTTTGGTAAAGGTAGAAGGACATCTTAAAAAGTTACCTAAGAATACACCATATACATAGTTTGAACATCAGTGATATATGGCTTTTTCGTTTGCATGTATGTTCTTTTTTCTATCCAAGATACTACAGCAAGACAAATACTGATATTGTAGAAATTGTGAGAGGACCTCATTGAGGTCAATTTTTTTGATGTTCTACTTGATTGATACATTTTTATGACAGGAAGGCTTTAAATATGAATTAATACGTTACCAAAACAAATTATATTCAAAGTTTATACATATAAAAGATAATAAAAAATGTCAATTCCTTCATTTGATTGTTACTTGACTCTGGTGTGGGCATGTTACATGAAATGTGATTGGAAAAAGGATGGGGATATAATATAGAGATCTGTTATTGTATATGGTTAATTTGTTGTTGGAGATCCTTCAGGCACTTCAGCCATCGACTTTGGAAATGTTTCTAGTAAGTATTCCTATGGTTTTTAATGTTGTGATTCTTTCACCTCATGGTTATTTTGGGCAAGCAAATCTTTTAGGAATGCGTGAAAAGATATCGATGGACAGGTGAACAATTTTTTTATAATTGCAATGTCCATTCCATGATATCCTCTCTTTATTGTTTGATTGTATTTTGAATGTTTATTTTGATTTTTCTTTGTATTTTAACTATGAAATTGAAAGTACTTGGTATTATGTCTGTTTAAACAACAACCAAAGCTTGAAAATCAAATTAATATTACACGCTATTGGTTGAAGTCCTTTTAATTGTTTTGTATTGAAAGATTTTGATGGTTATTAGAAAAGTTTACTTTCATGTTGTTACTTGAGAACATGTTGTTTATATAATTGACCAATTTCATGCATTAGACAACAAATTGTTATTGCGAATAAAATGACAAGGATTAGACATCACACCTCAGATTATTTGTTTTAACAAGTTATTTACAGCTTGTGCTTTTTAGCATGTAACTTAGCTGGCATGATTGTGCCTAAGCTTTCCCTGAAGGTTGAATACTAAGTTACTAAGGTGTTATTTTCTATGGAAACTTTAATTTGTTTATACATGTCATCAAGCCACATAGTGGCTACTATCGCTCAACTAAAGAAAACTTGTTCAAGTTTCTTGCACTCATGGAGAAGAATGGCTTTAACATTTTTTATGTTGAGAGGTATATGTAATATAAATCATTTATAGTCTACTTTCATTTATATTCTACTATTCATCATCTTTCATGTCTTACACATTGCATTCTAGATTCTTTTGTTTTCAGAAAAGGAAATCAGTATTGATGGTAAGCAGCAGGATTTGAAGAAAGAGGAAAACACTAACACTGGAGCAACAAATGCAAAAGAGAGAGAGAAGAGAATTGGTCTAGTGGTACCCTTAAAGCCATTATCCTGCATAAGACACACACATAGAGACTAATGTTCAAGTCTTCCTAGTTGGTGAATTCACCTGCAATGACTTGATAGCACAATGATAATGTTTTATAGTGATGAAACAACATTTCATGTGTAAATTGTAGTCCAACCAATGTTAAGTTGGAAACTCATATTACTCGACATTTCATATAATATAATTTTTGTGGTTGAAATTATTTATAGTTGCACTTGAGATTGTTTAGTATTTTAACTAACATGTGTAATTTTGACTTTTCATATTAGATGAACCAATTCACATTGTATGATGTTTTTTAATTTAGTTGCAAAATCATACTAATTAATCTATGTTGATTAATAATAAGCACATAAAATCAATCTAAAACTACTAAATTAGTAGTTTATATTGATTAATGATGAACACAAATAAAATGAATATATGACTAAATTAGTTGTTTATAATGATTATTAATGAAAATAAATGAAATGAATATAAACTCCTAGATTAGTCATTTATATAATGAATATGAAACTACCAAAAAAATATAAATGACTACTACAAGTGATTAATTTTTCATTACAAATGACGACTAAATTTTTCATATATACGACTATTAGTAGCTAATATGCAGTATCTTATAACACGATCAAAATTTAGTCATATCTATTTGGTCATTAATTGGTTTCAAACGACAATTAAAATTTGCATATATATAACTATTAGTAGCTAATTTACAGTATCTTATAACACGACCAACATTTTGGTCATATTTCTTTGGTCATTAATTGGTTTTCTCAGATGATCATATAGTAATATATTTTGTTGTATATTTGGTCATTAATTGTGGCAATTAATGACTAAATAAATAACTAAATTAACGACCAAAATTATGACTATATATACTACTAGATGGTAAATTGAGACAATCAATTAATGACTAAGCTAAAAATGACTAAAAGTTGGTCGCGTTATAAGATATTGTAAATTAGCTACTACTGGTCACCGACTGAAAAATAGTCATTTAAATGCAAATTTTAGTCGTTTTTTTAGTAACTAATTAACCATTTTGTACTAGTGTCTATGGTATCATATAACACCCAAAGAGAGCGCAACTTGGCTCTGATACCACCCTTTAAACACCCTCCTCATATCTACCCAATTTATTAGTATGATGGGGTAAACATGAGAGGAGGAGATACAATGATATGACTCAATCTCCTAACTTCATTAAGGAAGTGGAATTGGCAAACTGAAACTTTAATGACCATCCTCAGGAGCTACAGAACCCCCAAGAGATAAACCACCCCAGTTGGTGCTTAAACCTTGAGTCATATTTCTTTTTAACTCAATTAGATTCTAAGTTGTAAGAATAACACTGCTTAAATTTGATTGTAGGCCTCTAGTCGCATGCATAAGCCTATAAGGGAGTGACTGTAGTCCCAATTTCCTAGTTATGTGATTCTGACCACGGGATCTGTGCCAACATTTTAGGGGTGAAATCTAGATTGCTACCCAGAACTTGATGAAACTCTCCAAAATAATAAATGATACAAATACAAAGCCTATAACACAAAACATGACCAGGGACTTGACCTAACCAAGCCTAACCATGATAAACATTTCATTAAACACATTGTGAACATGTAATATATAGGTCATGAATTAATTAAACATAGGGGTCTAATAATTATCTGAAAATAATCAAGAAGGTCTAATGCCCTCTCATAATAGTTGTAATAACATATATTAGTTCATGCATTCAATAACCATTCATTTGTTGGCATTATGGTTCTGGTATGATTATATGTTTCAGATGTTGTACTTGATGGCAAGTTTCAGATGTTGTACTTGATGGCAACACCCATTCATTTTGATAAAAAAATAAAGAAGTACGCAGGAGAACAGTTCAGGAGGTGTGTACCCGCAGGCATGCCATGCAGGGACCGCGTCCAAATACGCGGATTACCCATCCATGAGGTGCGTACCCCAGTGCAC
>APFE031356398.1:0-34576 GCA_000404065.3 Pinus taeda | reverse complement strand
AAGGTTAGGTTGTGCTATAATAAGCTAGGCTAGCTTAGGCTAAAGTAGGCTAGGCTAAGCGAGGGTAGGTTAGAGTAGGCTAAGCTAGAGTTGGCCAGACTAGGGTAGGGTAAGCTAGGGTAAGCTAGGGTAGGCTAGAGTAGGCTAGGCTAGGCTAGGGTACGATAGGGTAGGCTAGGGTAGGTTAGAGTAGGATAATCTAGAGTAGGTTGGCTAGGCTAGGCTAGGATAGATTAGGCTAAGGTAGGTTAGGCTAGAGTAGGCTACGTTAGGCAAGAGTAGGTTATGCTATGCTAGAGTAGAGTAGGCTAGGCCAGACTGAGCTAGGCTAGAGTATGATATGGTAGGTTAGCGTAGGCTAGAGTAGGCTAAGCTAGAGTAGGCTAGGCTAGGATAGATTAGGCAAAGGTAGGCTAGAGTAGGCTTGGCTAGAGTGGGCCGGCTAGGGTAGGCTAGGCTAGAGTAGGCTAGGCTAGGATATATTAGGCTAAGATAGGCTAGGTTAGGGTAGGTTAGAGTAGTCTACGCTAGGCAAGAGTAGGCTAGGCTAGGAAAGAGTAGGCTATGCAAGGCTAGAATAGAGTAGGCTAGGCTAGGCTAGAGTACGATAGGGTAGGCTAGAGTAGGCTAGGCTAGGCTAGACTACAATAGGATAGATTAGGCTAAGGTAGGCTAGGCTAGGTAGGCTAGAGTAGGCTAGGCTAAGCTAGGCTAGGCAAGACTAGGTTAAGCTAGGCTAGAGTAGGCTAGGAAATAGTAGGCTAGGCTAGGCTAGGATAGATTAGGCTAAGGTAGGTTAGGCTAGAGTAGGCTATGTTAGGCAAGAGTAGGTTATGCTATGCTAGAGTAGAGTAGGCTAGGCTAGACTGAGCTAGGCTAGAGTATGATATGGTAGGTTAGCGTAGGCTAGAGTAGACTAAGCTAGAGTAGGCTAGGCTAGGATAGATTAGGCAAAGTTAGGCTAGAGTAGGCTTGGCTAGAGTGGGCCGACTAGGGTAGGCTAGGCTAGAGTAGGCTAGGCTAGGATATATTAGGCTAAGCTAGGCTAGGTTAGGGTAGGTTAGAGTAGTCTACGCTAGGCAAGAGTAGGCTAGGCTAGGAAAGAGTAGGCTATGCAAGGCTAGAATAGAGTAGTCTAGGCTAGGCTAGAGTACGATAGGGTATGCTAGAGTAGGCTAGGCTAGGCTAGACTAGGATAGGATAAATTAGGCTAAGGTAGGCTAGGCTAGGTAGGCTAGAGTAGGCTAGGTTAGGCTAGGCTAGGCAAGACTAGGTTAAGCTAGGATAGAGTAGGCTAGGAAATAGTAGGTTAGGTTAGAGTAAGCCAAGCTATAGTGGGCTAGGGTAGGCTAACCTAGGGTAAGCTAAAGTACGCTAGACTAGAGTAGGTTAGGCCAAAGTAGGCTAGGCTAGCAGGCTATGCTAGGTTAGGCTAGAGTAGGCTAGAGTAGGCTAGGAAATAGTTCAATTCTAGTCCATAGAACAGATAAAGAATTGGACAGAATGTTATCACAACACTTGGAACTTAATCTGGAATTTTTCTCTTGGGATACGTGTTTCAAATCTTCAGCGCACTAATTGTGAAAAGGTCAAAACTACCTATCGCAAAATTAAAATAGAGTTGTTCCATATTGAATAGAATTCAAGAACTTATAGCCTTCTTCTTGAAGATTGTTAGATCCTTTATGGTTGCATTAAGAACAAATAGTAACATGTCTTGAAAATTGTGGTCCAAATATTCTGAATTATCAATTGTCAATGTCTTGCTTAACATGTTGATCTCATTACATTTCGGAAAAGGTCAAAAACTATCTGTACAAATCTTAGTTTAAAAAAATAATTTAAAATTGAATAGAATTCAAAAAACTTGCAACCTTCTTCTTGAAGCTACTAACAGGTTTGTATTACGAAAATATATTTTCTATCCCGTTTTTGTTTCTTTTTGTTATGAGAACAGAAGAAGCAATGCTCGCTAAGAGATGTCTGGGATGGATATGGATGTTTCTGCTCAGTGGGAGGAATTACTGCTCTCATAGATGTGCAATTTCATTCACCGGCTTTGGACATACAGGTATTTCTAAACTTGCTTCTGATCAGGATAATGGATCGATACTATATGCATTGAATTATTGTTTTCTGTTGAAAATAATGGATAGCCTTTAATATCTTTATGTTCTGGTCAGTATCTATTAAAATTTTATGATAAATTTTATATTTATAATATGTGTTCATCGTAAGAATGAGTTTAAAGTTATTTCTCATGGATGTAGAAAAAATATTATTTGTATTTGAGTTATTTACCAGTTACCACTGAAACTTATTTATATGTATATTTTTTGTAGTAATGTACCCATTTAAATCTTCCTAATATTCATAGACGTAGCGAAAGAGAATTTGTATTACCAATATTTACTTATGGATCTCGCCAATAGCTGAGTCCAAAGAACAGAAACTGAAATGTTTGGATAGATAAGGAATCCAGAACTTAGTTTAGAATGTTTTCTTTGGGATTCGTGGTTGAAATCCTCCACGTAGGAATTGCCGATGTTCCGCTTTACAAGTTTGATCCTGATGCATGAGTGTCTCTGTGACTCTGTGCCTGGGAATCTGATGCATGAGTGTCTCTGTGCCTGTGCATGAATCTTTCTTTGCCTGTATGATGCATGTCTGTGCCTATGCATGAATCCTCCTGTGCCTGTCGGATGCATGTCTGTGCTTGTGCATGAATCTCTGTGTGCCTGTCTGATGCATGTCTGTGCCTGTGCATGAATCTTCGTGTGCCTCTGAATCTGAGTAGCGTGAGTGTGAGTCTTTTTTCTTCCCAACGTCAAAGGAAGGGCGGTCCAGCAACTGAACAGTCATGACTCTCTCTCAATACAACAGTCACGAATCTTTCTGTGCCGCTGAATCTGAATCGCGTGAGTATGAATCTATTCGCTTCCCAACGTCAAAGGAAGGGCGTTCCAGCAAACTGAACAGTCACGACTCTCTCTAAATAACGGCTTATTTTAATTTCAGGTACATACTCTCATTAATTCATTTGTGCTCTGTCTGTAACATGTTTTTAATTCATTTCCGCCATTTTAATGCATGCATGTCGTCTATCTCAAATCTGATGCAGGGTATTCAAGGGGTTCGATAGAAAACAACGTCCAATTGAAGAGTTCGTAAAGCATGATGAATTCCGAGGGATTCAATTACAATTACAATTACACAGGTACCCCTGTCCCTTCATTTCAGATTTCTTTACGTTCATTTCTTCCTAGTCAAACCACAACAAGAATAATTACACAGGTACCCCAGTCCCTTCATGTCAGATTTCATTTCAGATTTCTTTGCGTTCATTTCTTCTTAGTCAAACCACAACAAGAATAGCCTATATTTTTTATTTTTCTTTCTGTTAATTCTTTCTTTCAGCCCTGTAATGATGGAAATTGAAATGTCTGAAGGAGCTCTATAATGAGTATTCACTTTTAATTGAGTGAAACCCAAATGTCAAACCAACGCTGTAATGAGTAATTTTGTAATTCCTTCTTCAGCTAGGTAATGATGGAAATTGAAATGTCGAAGGAGCTCTGTGATGAGTATTCACTTTTAATTGAGTGAAATCCAAATGTCAAACCAACACTTAGGCTAGGCTAGGCTAAGTTAGGTTAGGCTAGGCTAAGCTAGGCTAAGCCAACATACAATAAGGTAGTTTAGAATAGGTTTGGATAGGGTAGGTCTAGGCTAGGACAGGGTATGGTAGGTTATGTTATATTAGAATATGGTAGTCTAGTATTAGGTTAGGTATATATTAAACTAGGGTAGCATACGCTAGGCCACACTAGACTGGGCGAGCCTATAACAGGCTAGGTTAGGCTATGAAAGAGTAGAGTAGGCTAGAGTAGGCTAGGCTAGAGTAGGTTAGGCTAGGCAAGGTTAGGTTGTGCTATAATAAGCTAGGCTAGCTTAGGCTGAAGTAGGCTAGGCTAAGCGAGGGTAGGTTAGAGTAGGCTAAGCTAGAGTTGGCCAGACTAGGGTAGGGTAAGCTAGGGTAGGCTAGAGTAGGCTAGGCTAGGCTAGGGTACGATAGGGTAGGCTAGTGTAGGTTAGAGTAGGATAATCTAGAGTAGGTTAGGCTAGGTTAGGCTAGGATAGATTAGGCTAAGGCAGGTTAGGCTAGAGTAGGCTACGTTAGGCAAGAGTAGGTTATGCTATGCTAGAGTAGAGTAGGCTAGGCTAGACTGAGCTAGGCTAGAGTATGATATGGTAGGTTAGCGTAGGCTAGAGTAGGCTAAGCTAGAGTAGGCTAGGCTAGGATAGATTAGGCAAAGTTAGGCTATAGTAGGCTTGGCTAGAGTGGGCCGGCTAGGGTAGGCTAGGTTAGAGTAGGCTAGGCTAGGATATATTAGGCTAAGCTAGGCTAGGTTAGGGTAGGTTAGAGTAGTCTACGCTAGGCAAGAGTAGGCTAGGCTAGGAAAGAGTAGGCTATGCAAGGCTAGAAAGAGTAGGCTAGGCTAGGCTAGAGTACGATAGGGTAGGCTAGAGTAGGCTAGGCTAGGCTATACTAAGATAGGATAGATTAGGCTAAGGTAGGCTAGGCTAGGTAGGCTAGAGTAGGCTAGGCTAGGCTAGGCTAGGCAAGACTAGGTTAAGCTAGGCTAGAGTAGGCTAGGAAATAGTAGGCTAGGCTAGGCTAGGATAGATTAGGCTAAGGTAGGTTAGGCTAGAGTAGGCTATGTTAGGCAAGAGTAGGTTATGCTATGCTAGAGTAGAGTAGGCTATGCTAGACTGAGCTAGGATAGAGTATGATATGGTAGGTTAGCGTAGGCTAGAGTAGGCTAAGCTAGAGTAGGCTAGGCTAGGATAGATTAAGCAAAGTTAGGCTAGAGTAGGCTTGGCTAGAGTGGGCCGGCTAGGGTAGGCTAGGCTAGAGTAGGCTAGGCTAGGATATATTAGGATAAGATAGGCTAGGTTAGGGTAGGTTAGAGTAGTCTACGCTAGGCAAGAGTAGGCTAGGCTAGGAAAGAGTAGGCTATGCAAGGCTAGAATAGAGTAGGCTAGGCTAGGCTAGAGTACGATAGGGTAGGCTAGAGTAGGCTAGGCTAGGCTAGACTAGGATAGGATAAATTAGGCTAAGGTAGGCTAGGCTAGGTAGGCTAGAGTAGGCTAGGTTAGGCTAGGCTAGGCAAGACTAGGTTAAGCTAGGATAGAGTAGGCTAGGAAATAGTAGGTTAGGTTAGAGTAAGCTAAGCTATAGTGGGCTAGGGTAGGCTAACCTAGGGTAAGCTAAAGTACGCTAGACTAGAGTAGGTTTGGCCAAAGTAGGCTAGGCTAGCAGGCTATGCTAGGTTAGCCTGGTACACTAGAATAGGTTAGGTGAACCTAGAGTAGGCTAGACAAGAGTAGGTTAGGCTAGAGTAGGCTACGATAGAGTAAGTTAGGCTACGCTAAGTTAAAGAGGCTAATCTAGGCTAGGCTAAAGTTCGCTAGGCTAGGGTAGAGTAGGTTATGTTAGGCCAGGCTACAATACGCTGGGGTAGGATAAATAAGGCTATGCTAGAGTAGGCTTAGCTAGGCTAGGCTAGACTATGTTAGGTAGGCTATGCTGGGCTAGGCTAGAGTAGGCAAACCTAGGGGAGGCTAGGGTAAGCTAGAGTTGGCTAAGCTATGGTAGGGTAGGGTAGGCTAGGCTAGGCTAGAGTAGGCTAGGCTAGGAAAGATTAGGCTAAGGTAGGCTAGAGTAGGCTAGGCTAGAGTGGGTCAGGCTAGAGTAGGGTAGGCAAGGCTAGGCCAGAGTAGGCTAGGCTAGGCTAGGATAGCATAGGATAGATTAGGCAAAGCTAGGTTAGGCTAGGGTAGGCTAGAGTAACCTAGGCTAGGCGAGAGTAGGGTAGGCTAGGCTAGGCAAGAGTAGGTTAGGCTATGCTAGAGCAGAGTAGGCTAGGGTAGGCTAGGGTAGCCTAGAATACGATAGGATAAGCTAGGGTAGGCTAGAGTATTCTAAGCTAGAGTAGGCTAGGCTAGGCTAGGATATGATATATTAGGCTAAGGTAGGGTAGGCTAGAGTAGGTTAGGGTAGGCCAGAGTAGGCTAGGGTAGGCTAGAGTAGGCTAAGAAAGTGTAGGTTAGGTTAGAGTAGGCTAAGCTATAGTAGACTAGTAGGCTAGGCTAGGTTAGGATGGTACACTAGAATAGGATAGGTAAACATAGAGTAGGCTAGACAAGAGTAGGTTAGGCTAGAGTAGGCTAGGGTAGAGTAAGTTAGGATAGGCTAAGCTAAAGTAGGCTAGTCTAGGCTAGGCTAAAGTTTGCTAGGGTAGAGTAGGTTACGTTAGGCTAGGCTACAATATGCTAGGGTAGGTTATGCTAGAGTAGGATAAGCTAGGCTATGCTAGAGTAGGCTTGGCTAGAGTAGGCTAGACTACGCTAGGGTAGGTTATGCTAGAGTAGGATAAGCTTGGTTGTGCTAGAGTAGGCTTGGCTAGGCTAGGCTAGACTATGTTAGGTAGGCTATGCTAGGTGAGCTCAGGCTAAACTAGGCTTGGCTATGCTAGAGTAGGCTAACCTAGGGTAGGCTAGAGTTAGCTAAGCTATGGTAGGGTATGCTAGGTTAGGCTAGAGTAGGCTAAGGAAGGCTATGTCAGAGTAGCCTAGAGTAGGCTAGGCTAGGGTTAAGTAGACTAGGTTAGGGTAGGGTAGGGTAGGGTAGCCTATAGTAGGGCAAACTAGAGCAGGCTAGTATAAGCTAGGTTAGGCTAGGTTAGGTTGGTAGGCTAGATTAGGATAGCCTACATCCTAGAGTAGGGTAGACTAGAGTAGGCTAATATAAGCTAGGTTAGTCTAGGTTAGTCTAGGTTAGGTTGGTAGGTTAGAATAGGCTAGGCTAGGTTAGGTTAGGCTAGGGTATCCTATAGTAGGTTAGTGTATTCTAGGATAGGCTAGGCTAGGTTGGTAGGGTAGAGTAGACTAGGCTAGGCTAGGATAGGGTAGCCTAGGGTAGGATAGGCTAAACTAGGCTAGGCTAGGTTGGTACGCTAGAGTAGGGTAGGCTAGGCTACGTTAGTAGGCTAGAGTAGGCTAGGCTAGACTCGAATATGTTAGGTTATACTAGGCTAGGCTAGGCGAGAGTACGCTATGCCAGAGTAAGCTAGGCTAGGTTAGGATAAAGTGGGGTATGTTGGGTTAGAGTAGGCTAGGTTAGGCAAGCCTATGCCAAATTACGCTAGGCTATGGTAAGCTAGGCTAGGGTAGAGTAGGCTAGGCTAGGTTAGACTATTGTAAGCTAAACTAGGGTAGAATAGGTTAGGCCACACTGGCCTAGGCTAGAGTAGGCTTGGCTAGACTAGAGCAGGCTAGGTTATGCTAGGCTAGGCTAGAGTAGATTAGGCTAGAATAGGAAACAATAACCTAGGCAAGATTAGGCTAGGCTAGAGTAGGCTAGCCTAGGCTATGCTAGAATACGTTAGGCTAGGTTGGGCTCGACTAGAGTAAGCTAGGCTAGAGTAGGCTAAGATAGGCTAGGCTAATGTATGCAAGCCTAAATTAGGATAGGCTAGCGTGGGCTAGGTAGGTTAGGGTATGCTTGGGTAGGCTAGATTAGGCTAATATAAAGTAGGTTATTCTAGGCTAGGCCAGGCTAGGCTATGTTAGGCCAAGTTATGCTAGGCTAGGCTAGGATAGAATTGGCTAGGATAGGCTAGGTTAATCAATGCTAAAGTAGAGTAGGTCATGATAGGTTGTGCTAGGGTAGGATGGAGTAGGCCAGGCTTAAGGTAGAGTAAGTTAGGCTAGTCTAGGCTAGAGTAGTCCAGAATAAGCTAGGTTAGAGTAGGATATGTCATCATAGGTTAGAGTGCAGGCTAGGCTATGATAAGCTAAAGTAGACTAAGATAGTGTTGTTTAGGCTAGAGTAGGGTAGCTTAGGATGTATTTGGCTACGTTAGAGTAAGCTAGGGTAGGTTAGGCTAGAGTAGGCTAGGATAGAGTAGGTTATGCTAGGCTATGCTAGGCTAGATTAGGCTAAGTAAAGCATGCCATGATATAATAGGCTAGACTAGGCTATACTAAGCTAGGGTAGGTTGGGCTAGAGTAGGCTAAAGTAGGCTAGGCTAGGCTAGAGTAGGCATAGTTAGAGTAGGCCAAGAGATATAGTACAGTTAGAAAGAGTAGGGAATGTATGTTAAGTTAGGTTGGATTAGATAAGTTAGTCTAGAGTAGATAGGCTAGAGTAGTTTAGAGTGGGGTAGGCTAGAGTAGTTTAGAGTGGGGAAGGCTAGATAAACTATATTATGCTTTTCTAGGCTAGGATAACAAAGGATTATAGTAAGATAGGGTAGCCTAATCTAGGATAGGCTACGGTAAGTTGGAATAGGCTAACGTAGAGTAGGTTAGACTATGATAAATGACACTAGGTTATAGTAGGTTATAATAGGAAAAGTTAGGCCAAGGAAGGCTAGAGTATTCTATGGTAGGCTAGTCTAGAGTAGGTTAAGCTAGGGTAGATTAAGCTAGAATAGGCTAGGATATGGTAAGCAGGTGTAGTCTAGAGTAGAAAAAACTAGAGTAGGGTATGATAAGACATGATAGAGTAGGTTAAGTTAACATAGGCTAGGCCAGAGAGGGACATACCAAAGTAGGATAGGCTAGGGTAGGTTAGGTTAAGATTTTCTAGGTGATCTAAGAGGGTCCTAATTAAAAGGCATAAAATTTGAAGTTCTGAAAAACTAATGGAAATATTGCCTTATTGAAGAGCTTGACAAGGTAATTCCAATACAACTTGAATTGTGTTGAATGGTGTTTGCATGCGAAAGATAGGAAGTTTGAATATTTTGACCAATGAGAAAAAAGTTAAAGTTAAAGGGTGATGTGGCACATTCTAAAACTGACACCTGACATAGTGTGGAGATGACACATTAGTAGAGTCAACAATTGATGAGGAAAGTAAAAGTGGAAACACATGGAAACCTAGTTGGCAGATTAGGTGCTCCAATGGGGTGCTTCCACATGGCACTTCAAAACACAAAAAGCTTTAATTCGGTCAAACAGTTGACATTGATGGGGTTTTAACCCACAACTTATGGAACAACAATGCAATGAATTAAACATCGAGCCATGACTAGAAGGTGTGATATGCAGATGATAAAGCATATGTATATGTTTTGAATGTCATGTATGATGAAAAAGGGGTGGGTGGAACTCGCCAAACTTGGCAGCTCTTCCAAACTAAAGCCTGATAAATATTCACCAATGAAGGTTGACAACTCTGTTGTATACACCACTACATAGCCACAAGATTGTATGATGATGTGGGTGGTGAAACCTATTGGTTTTATATTCATGGTATAGAATGGTTTGTTATATATTAATATTGAATGCTTGATATAATATATGAATTAGATTGGTGTTAATATATATGATTGACAACCATATGGGTAGTCATTAAAACAAATATGCACACAAAAAAAATAGATGTGTTACATTTTTTATTATTGCAAATGGTTCAAATGATTATGTTTAACATTTTGTAGTCATTACAACAAATGTGCACGAAAACCAAACAAATGTTTTACGTTGTTTATTATTTCAAATGGTTCAAATGAATATGTATAACATTTCGTATGTAATTGGATGACAATGTAACAATATGCACATGCATGGAATATTATTATTATGGGATATAGTTCGATGTAACATTCGAATAGAACATTATTATTATAATACATTCTTGGGCTTAAACACATATACATTATATGGTTACATCAATAATTTAAATATCTACCATTTTTTTATAACAAAGGGGCATAATTTCTACGAGCTCAACCTTGGGGCTGTGAACCCGCAACATAATATAAACACAAAAGATTTGAAATTGAGCGATATTGTTGTTCTAATGTTTTGAGGTGCCACTCTCTTGGAGGCATGACGAGGAGATGTAGTCCACACCAAAAAAATGATGTTATCAAATGGTTGTTGTGTTTCTATTCTTGACATTGTAATTGCAACTTCATTTAAATATTTCATGCTTGATTTAAGTTAATTTTTTATTTAATTTTTATCATATTCACACTTGAACATTTTTACAAGTCAGGTCACTTTAAAAGGTCCTACATCAAGTGGTATCGGAAAATATTTCATGGTGATTTGTGAGTGTGCATGATAACCAGGAGATAATTAAAGCACGGCGAAGGAATACTTGTTGAAAACAATTTGGAAATTGAATCAAGAAGCTTTAATCAAAGAAGAGAAATATCATCACACGAGGAAGAGAAAAATCCTTTTGGCTCTGAGAAAGAGTTTTGTAAAGCTCTCATGGTGATGAAAGCCATGGTTGATGAAATGTATCAAGAATGGAAGGAGTTTAAAGAGAGAAGTCCATAGAAAAAGGAAGTTAAATATGAATGAAATGATGGTGATTTGAAAATACTCCTCCTTCTAATCCTTCTTCGCGTCCCATTCTCCTCCTCCATCTCCTCATGGAAAATCCTCTTCAAAGAAGCCATTTTTGAATTTCGATATTAAATTCGACGTGTCAGTTTACGATGGTGAGGTTAATGTTGAAAAGATTGATGATTGGATTCACCAAATGAAATTATATTATTATGTACAGTAGATCATTGATGACAAGGTAAAAATTAAGTTGGCCTCACTTTGATTGGAATGTATTGCATTAATATGGTTGGAGACTAGAATTCGGGAAGGTAACACTTTTTCCTCATGATTTGAATTTACATCAACATTCAAAAATAATTTAATCCTTTGGCACATGACTAGAAGGAAAAAATAAAATGGAAATATATGCAGTATCGTAAAGGCCAAAATGTGCAAAGCTAAACAATGGAGTTTAGGAAAAAGGCATTGTTTTTAAATATTCCACTTAATACATAAGACAATATTTTGAGGTATATTGGTAATTTTCTTGGGTATATCCACAATATTATTTTTCTATTGAAGCCATCTAACCTAGACGAGGTTTATGTACAAGCGACCTATATTGAAGAAGGTAAACAAGGTGGTGGATTTTGTATGGAATACATTCTATCGAAAGATAATAAGGACAAATGAAAAGAGCAGCGAGAGAGAACAACTTATGTGAAGAAGGGCGATGAGAAACTTTCTTGGGCCCATTACGAGAAAGAGGGACACGATGATTATCATTCTCGAAAGCTACATCTGGAGTTGAGGCCTATGTGATTTTGAGACAAGAAGGGCAAGCGAATGGTGGTAGAAATCGTTATGAAACCAGCTCACAAAAAGATAGAAAAGAGAGATCAATGCCTTAGAATTCAGCCTCTTTGAGGGGGCAACCTCCTTTAATTACACAAATGAACAATTCTTCGATGATTAAAATGACAAAACCTCCTTTCGATGATTGAAGGTCTAGAGCACAATTTATTGAGTGTAAGTCAAATGGTTGACCAAGATTATGATCTCATATTCCATTTTAAAGTATGTTAAATGAAAGGAGTAGGTTCAAGAATATTGGTAGAGATTAAAAGAAAGAAAAAATATAGTATGGGAGTAATATCCCTAACATCTAATCAGAAAAAGACAAATATAATATAAGTGTGAGACTACAACACCTCAAGAGACATTAAGAATATGTGAAATTTTGAGAGTGATCTATAGGAGAAGGATTATCAAATGGAAATTTTGTGGAATATGAATTAGCAGATGAAAGTGAAGTTAATAGTGAAATTCATTTGGAAATAAAATCAAAAGGTGAAGATTTGCAAATAAGGAGAAGCATAAATTTAGATGGAACAACCCTTTGATGCCCAAAGACTTAAGTTTTAGACAAAAGGAATCATAAGCCCAAGGGGAGAAATCCCAAAAGTAACAAGTAAAAGGAAGTTTAAGCATCGTGTGAGGAGTCTTAATAGTAGAACAATAAAAGAGGAAGTGTTGCATACAGGAAAGATAGACATAGCCTTGACAAGGGGAGCCTAGTCGCAAACAAAGAAGAGATAAGAAATCAAAGAAATTAATTATTTTTCTATTTAGATATTAGGTGGAGAAATTAAAGAAATAATATCCAAAATATTCATGCAAACATGAGGAGAGATAGTAGATAGAGGGAGCAGTTACAACTACTAAGAGAAGTTGCGAATAGAGGAAGAGCTTTGTTCACTAAGAGAAACTGTGAATGAAGAAGCGTTGTAGATAGAATAAGAGTTACAAATAATGAAAAGAACACGATCTGGATGATTATCCCTTTACCATTTTTATTAAAGGAGAAATAGTTACAAGCACAAGGAGAATTACATATAGGGGTGTTCTACAATATTATTTCAGAATTGACTAAAGGTTACCCTGAATGGGAAAGGGGAGATTGTTGGAAATAGTATTATTGTTAATGTCAAAGACAAGGGAAGACTACATATGTTTGAGATAAAGATTGGAAAATGAAAATGGTTGGAAATATTACTTTTAGACTTTTGATGCCCAATTTGGATTCCGTATATTTGAAGATTTTTTTACTATAATTTCATAGCTCAAATATGAGCATCAAATATATATCCTGAAATAATATTTCAATAAATTTCCAATAGTGTATGGAACTCGATCTAACTCCATAGGAATGAGAAGATATGAAATATTTATTAGGATGACCCAACCATACAACCGGGTCCACCTAACCAATTTTACAAGTTGGCCCCATAAAGTGAACATACAGACAATATAAATAAAGGGCGTAGGAACTCATTTGAGGATAATACAAGCAAGAAGATATCTTAGGTCACAAAAGGAGCCAAGGAATAATTGTTAGGGTGATTCTTGGAGCCTAAATGTGGAAGAAAACATGTAATTTATGGAGTGAATGAGTCAACTTAGAATTTACAGTATAACTTTTCTTCTGGGATGTTTTTGAATGTGTAAATTAGAGGATATAGATAGAATATACTCATGTACTTGTATTTAAAAATTAAAACGTTATTTCTCTTTAATTTTAAGTATATTCTATGAGGAACTTATACTTTTTGAATGCACCATAAATCTACTTCAAATAAGTTAACCTGACATTTTCACTATAAGTTTTCTTCTAGAATTCGTCAAATCATGAAACTTAGAGGACATAAAGAAATTATTTCCATACCCATGGTTCAAATTTCAAACCTCGGTTTGCTATAATTCCATAGATATGCTCTAAGAAATTTAGGCTTTCTAAAATGCTGCGAACATTTGCTTCAAACATGTCAGCTTGGAATTTTCCTTCTAGGTATTCTTCTGACATGTTTTAGACCATGATACTTGGAGTATATAGATAGAATATTTTCATGTATCTATGGTTCAAAATTTAAACCTTAGTTCACTATAATTATGGATATATTATTTGAGGAATTTAGGCTTCCTAAAGGCTTTTGAAGCATGCTTCAAACAAGTCATCTTGGCATTTTCACTAAACTATGTTTTTGTGATGTTTTAAATTGTGAAATAGGAAGAGATATAAAATTATGCCAAGGTACCTATGGTATAAATATAAAACCTTTCTCACCATATTTATGGAGTTATGATATGAGAAATTTATTGTTCTTGAATGCTCCTAAAACATGCTTCAAATAGGTAAATTTGGATTTTTTGCTATTAATTTATTTCTAAAATGTTTCGAGCTATGACATAGGGATGAGATAAAGAATATATCTCTAGGTTCCTATGGTAGAAATTTCATAACCATATTTGCAAAATTGTTTATGTGGAATTTTGTTTAATTTCACTCTTGGAAAGAAGCCAAAAGAAATAATTTTTAGAGAAATAGACCTAATGAAGGAATAAGCAACAAGTAGACCAAGAGAAGGTAGAAGCTACTAATAGATTTGGTGTAGGAAAAAGAACAACAAGAGTTGGTGAAAGTAGAAGCTACTAATAAACATTATGAAGGACCAAGTTGACTCAATGAAGTAGGTTAGTGCCTACTAATAATTTTAGCAATGGAGTTTGGTGTCTTTATATGTTGGTTCCTACAAAGTAGTAGAAGGGTTGGTGTCTCCTATATATTATTTCATACAATGAAAAAGAGGGGATATGTATCTATCATAAGTTGGCTACTACAAAATAACAGAGGTAATTGATGTCTCCTATAGTTTGGTGCCTACAAAGAAGCAAAGGGGGTTGGTCTCCTATATGTTTTTTCATACAAAGTAGTAGAGAGGATTGGTGTCTCCCATAGGTTGGTTCCTACAAAACTGCAGAGGGTATTGGAGTCTCCTATAGGTTGGTGCCTACAAATTGATGTAAAAGTAGGTTGGTACATATAAGATTATTCATATAAAATAAGTTTTGTAGTTTTCTCCCATAATTATTTCTACATATATCGCATGTTACTTGTTCAATTTATGAGATAGATGTTTTATGATTTTTGACTGGATTTAATAAGTAAAAAAAATTCATTATATTGATTCAATCCCCCTCTTAGTAAAATTATGAATTTCAATAGTATGTCTAAAATTTCCTGCTCTTAATAAGTATATATTCTTGATTACAATCATTCATTTTATCTTGGATAAACATCACAATTCCTAATTATTCACTAAAGAATACCTCTAATGTGGATATCACAAATTCAAATGAAGAAACTAGACATTTAATAGTACTATGTTCCACACACATGACATAATTTATGATCTTTTTCTTATGCCCCTTTGTCACACACGTAGTAAAAAGTTTCATTTTGAAAGACTAAGGGGTACTTCTTGGCATTGAAAAGATTCCAATTCTCTTGCATTCGTACCTTTCTATACATGCCCATCCATTTAATTGGTATAAATTCATAATTATATAGTTCTACTACAATAATCCTCTACGCCATGCTATCAAATGATTTATGTATGCATATATGATTGTGTAGGCTCTTGTAACAAAAGTAATTCATTTACATTTCTAGTTGTAAACTTAAACATACACCATAATTAAACAATATAGTAACCATTTAAGTTCATGACAAAGAAGAATTAATTTAACATGATCACTTATATATCATCACACTTTTATTTTCGAGAATTTAACCATTAATTAGATACAAACATAGGACATTTCACCTAAATTTAGGAACTTTGTTTCCCACAATATTTCTATAAAATGTACATTCCCAAGATAAGGATACAAGTCCACAAACATGAAATCTCCTATGGATAGATCTAGCTCTTTCACATATCCCAATTCCCAAAACTTTAGCTTCTACAAATATTTACAGTTGTCCCAATCCACTATTCGTCTTTCCTCATCAACCTACACAACCTATCGAATGGAATCCTATTATTTTTCCGTGAAGTCCTTAGGCTATCCCACTTTCCTCTAAGTCTTTAGGATAGACTCACCAAGCAATATTACTACTAGGGGCTCTAGGGATTCTCAGTTGTAACTAGTTTTCTCAATGACAATAATTTCCCTTGAAGAGGGTGATAATTTTCCACATAGTTTCATTTCCCATGATTTCTAACTTAGATTTAGTGCAACATCTTAAGCTCTAAGACAAATATTTTTATTGAATTAAGATCCCATAAAAACAAACATTTGCATGATCAAGATCATGGATTATATTTGAATGCTAATGATGCACCATATGTCTTCCTAAGAAGCCCATATATCTTTATTGGAAACTAATAACATGGTTGATAATATTTAGGAAAACATAAATCAAAGTTTGTTAAAGATAAGTTTTAAGGAATTAGATTCAAAATAAAATAATATTATTCTTCCTTGGCCCCTAAGCCCTCTTTCTTTCCTCTCGTGGAATCATAGACCCCATGTATTTTTCCTTCTTTGTCTATAGCCTTTGATGTATTTTTATTATTTAATGTACACTTTACTTATTGTAGAATCATTCAAATCTAATCGATTCATCATGTGAATAGATACAATATTAGACTAGGGATCTTGGATGGTGTTTTCAACATGTGTTGTCATTGATGACAATTATTGTCATTGATGTCAAAGATAGCATTAAAACCATGTGTTGTTAAGAAGATGGTGTGCCAACAAGATATAGGATTATTAGTGACAATTATCAAGGTGTTCCTGAAGGTTTGCAAGAGGGTCCAAAACTAAAGCCTTGGGCTTTAGATTCAAATGTGAAGTTATGGATTTTGATCTCATCATTGTACAGAAACTCAAAATTCAAAACATTGGGAAAACCCCAAATTTAGTGAAACTCAAAATTTAGAGCATATCCCTAAATCATGAAAAACCAAAAATTTCCTATTTCATGTGTATGTTGTGAAGTGCTGATAGGAACATTTTGTAGAGTTTTCATATCGACAACTAGCAACATTCAATGTTGTGAGGACATTAAATATCACTTGCCAAATAAAAAATGAACATGTATGAGTGGCATATCAATGTATCATTTTCTGAAGATTTTGGCCCCCCGGAAAAATGACACTAGTTGATCATGATCTCCCCTCCTTGTGTGAAGGATTAATAGGATGGGATGGGGGATCCTGCTATGGATTCATGTCTTACTTATTAATGAATATTGATGGCTCAAATATATTTCCCCTCCCCCTCACCAAGTACAAAACCACTATTTGGGTGTCTGGAAAACTAATGGAATTCACAAAATAGTTTTAACACATAGCATATTTGTGGAACAAGTCGTAAAATAATGTGACACATAGGTTGCTTCAACACCGAGTAGTGGAAAATAAGGCATCTAGTCATTGTTCCTAGTCACATGGTGTTTGGCCTAAGCACCCAAGTGCTTATCATACCACTTGGTCCAATTAGTGTGCACTCAAAAGCATGGGCGACGAGTGATAAGTAACACAAGTGGCATCTAAGTGGAAAATAGCATGGCATGGAAACACATGTGGGGATAGGTGATAGTGACAGAGAAATGTCATGGCTCAAGGTGATGACGTGGATACACATGGATGCATTGAAGGGTGCAATGTATCACTTGTATATGGTGTTTTTGGGTGATGAAGTGGTTTGGTTCCAAATCACACATGGAACCACCCAAAGGGTGCCATGTGACATGATGATGTCACCATGATGATAGCATGATATCCATAGATTTTTCCAGTTGGATGGTTAAGGACATGTTCGTGTGACATGGTCCAATGGGTCAAGGAAATAAGCCCCCAAGGGAAAAAGTGATTGGAACCATGCCATGTGGCCTTGACCTTATGAGAAAAATAAATTAAAATTTAGTGTAAATAATGGGTTCAACATTGAATTTATTGAAGGTGACAACCCATGGTTATTAATTTATGGGCGGTATTAAACTCCTCATGTTGCCCTATTTAAGCCATTGTGTCATAAACCATAAACTATAAATACAAATTCAATGGTGATGATGTGGATGTCACCAAGTTTACTGAGTGCACATCTAAACCAAATCAAGGATATTAGATACATAGAACCAAAGCAAGAAGGTTGAGTTTCTTTTTAACTTTCTCTCTTTGTATGACATGAATACCTTCTCACTTTACCTAAAGAACAAATCATAGAAAGAATGAAGAGTTAAGAGGATGTTTAACTTATATCGTTAAAAAAATCAAACGAATTTGGCTGGTGTATATTTGAAATGCATATTGTGAATGACAATGAGAGGAACTGCAAAAGAAAAAATTATGTTAAGTTATTGTTTAGAGATGTTGAGATCAGAGGTATGAACCATATTGTAGAGGAAGAAAAAATGACATCAAGGATCAATGAGTATACCATAGTCTACAATTTGAAAATTATTATGAAAAGGGAGTCTATATTTAGAAAATAATAATGCATATTTGGGATAGAGAATAAGAGCTTCAAATAATATGAGAACAAAAATATAAAGTATTAGAGGTCTAAGCATATTTTTGTTGTAGTAAAATATCTAGCTGTGTGAGAGCCGAATAAGTGACATCATTAAAAATAATTCAAACTATTTGAATTGAAATAAATATTATGGGTTTGAGTTTAAAAATGGATAAAAAAGGGATCTACAAGGGAAATTAGGGTGGTGCTTCCATATAGGGAGTGTATGTTTCCCTTAGGTTGCTGCTTATAAACTTCAAGGAGTTGGTTTTTCCTTTAGGTTGGTGCATGTAAAGATTGGGGGGTCGATGCCTCCACTAGGTTGGTACTTGCAAACAATAGGGCTTGGTGGCACTAACAAGTGGGTGATTGTAAATTGAAAAGGGATTGGTGCCCCTTGCAAGTTCGTGCTCGCAAATTAGGGGATGATAGTCTCCTTTTGGTTGGTGCTAGTAAATTTGATGTAACAGTTGGTTGGAGGTTGCATTTAAATTAAGAAAAAAATATATATTTTTGGTTTTATCCCTTTATGGGTTTCCATGTAAATATATGTGTCTCATATGTGTATGATGTATGATCAATTTTGTTGTTGTGTGATTGATTAGTTATAAAAAAATTAATATTATATTAGAAATTATATAATACTAATTCATCCCTCTCAATATTATCCTAGTTTCTAACAATTGGTATCAAATTCGAGTCATTCAATAATAGTTTGTGACCACTAGAAGTTATATCTCAAGGATCATGGCTAACCAATATTATCTTTCCCCATTATATGGAGTGTCATTATTAAATGGATTAGATTATGCACTCTCAAAGGAAATAATGAAATTTATTTAAAGGATCTTGGGTTGGATGTATGGCTATCCATTGTAAATGGAAAGAAGAATGACTATAATATTGAAGCTATGAAGACAATCTTGAATGGGTTGTCTAAATCAAATTCTGAAAAGGTAATTTGTTGAGAGTGCAAATGAGATATACAATATGTTGCAATTCATCTATGGTGAAGATTATCACATGGTGTTTGAAGTCAAGAAATGTTCTTAGAAGGAAAAAGTACACAGATATTTAAAGAATATTAAATAGCATGGTCGATTAAGTGATGGCTCATATAAGAACAAAGCTTGGATCAAAAGGAGGCAACATAAGATATCAAAAAAATGTAAGCAACTTATTAAATAATTCAAATGTGGAGAAATATGTCACAATGCTACTAATTTATCAAATGTCGAGATAGACAATAGAGAAGATGGAGAAGAAGTGAAATCTGTAGGTAAGTTTGTTTTCTTTTTTAATTGTAGAATAATAAGTTATATTTCTTCTAAATGTTTATATGTAATTTCATAAAATGGTAGTGATAATGAAGACCATGATGTTGAGATAAAATTTTATGAGCTAAATAGAAAAAGCCTTTACTCCTTAGAAGATGATTTCTCATCAAAAAAAAGAGATAGAAAGGATCTATACTCATGACTATATAGGATCATCATATTATTCAATAAATTAAAGCCAATCAGAAAGAGATATTAGATTTATAAGAAAAAGAAGTTGAAAGTGAAATATATCTTATATTTGAACATGTTAGTTCCCCTAATGAGTTAGATGAAGAAGAATATAAAGTATCTTGAAGGAGAGTTTATTACTACTCTAGATAAGTTAAAGAAGGGAAAAATAGAGAACATAAGAATGAAGGAACAATTGAAAAATGCTGAAAATTAAATTCATTCTTCTTATCAAAATTCAATGAATCTTCAAAAATTTCATCTAGAAGAAGCAAACGGAATTGAATAAATCCTATCAAAGCAGCTAAAGCACAAGGAAAATAGTTATGAAAGACTACAAAATTATAATGCATCCTTAAGAAAGGATCTATCCAAGGAGCATGAGAAGGAAGGACATATATCTAAAGTTTTATTGTTCATTATTATGAAAATAGAGTTAGAAGAAGCCAAAAGAATGAAAGAAGTGAGGACTAGCCAACTGATTGAAGGAGAAGGTCATTGTGAGAGATTAAAAGTTGAGATTGTCTCATTGATAAATGATTTGGAAAATACCAATGAATAGATAAATCAATATCAAAAGTTTGATAATAGTACCAAGATTTTAAATGATATTCTTAATAGCCAAAGATCTCCTCTCGTCAAGACTGGGCAAGTTTATGAAGAAGAATCAAGCACCAACAAGGTTGAAGGCAAAGAACCAATTAGATATGTTAATGAAATCAAAGGACCTAACATCAATATAGATAAGGAAAATATAAATCAACAACATCAAAAGAGGGAAATCTACAATAGTTCGAACAACTAGAATCTCAATAAAGAATTCAACAAAATCAATATATCCCTCAAAGATAAATCTATTAAAGAAAAAAAGATCGTATCAAGAAAGAAAAAATGTCACTAAGTAAAATTTTTATGTTTATTTATTTTTATTTATATCTACTTTTTTTTATGGTAGTTTCCATTCATGTACAATTTTTTGACATAGAGTTGTCCATTATAAAACTTGTCCAGGAGATAATAATGTTAGAAATGAGCCTTATCAGTTGTCAAGAACTAGGGACAACATACTTGAAAATCCCATAGGTGCATTCATATAAGAAACAATTTATTTTCTCCTTTTCTCAATTACATTGAATGTTATAATTGTAAAAATTATGGCCACAAAGCAATTGAGTGTAGAAGTGGCAATATTAGACCTTTTTCTTAGAAAAAGAAAAAAATTGAAGGAAATGAGGCATAAAGAAGTAGAAGAGTGTGAATTTGTACTCTATTCTTGAAGTCAAGGAAATCCATGGCATATGGAGAATGGGAATTTAATGCACAAGAAAAGAAATAAGAACAATGAAAACAAAGGCACAAATCAAGCTAAGGACCAACAAATTTAGATATTCATATTAGTAGTAAAGGAAGTAGGTTAAATGGAGTAATAAATCAACATAGATCTATTTTTTCTCATAAACCCAATTAGAGTAAGATTAAAAAAGCAACTGGTAAAATAATGAATTCCTCGCGAAGGCTCTCCTCCTGTAACTTTGAAAGGAATAAATCGACTAACTCCCATTAAGGTGGTATTAAGTTGCAACTATTTTTTTCCCTTATAGGATGTCCCTAAATGATTTAAATATGATAATCATGGATACCAAACAAGTGACTATAGAAGTTTCCCAATTAATCCACCGAAATGAAAAAAGTAAGAAGAAAGCACAAGGACATGTGATCCAAACTTATGTAGGAACGAAACGTAATACATATATAAACATAAACACAGAGATGCAACATAAATAAAACTTAATTTCATTAATATCAAATAATTGAAATATGTTTACATACAAAATGGAAATAAACTAGCTCAGGCGATGGTAGCTTATCTTTGAGAAGATATGTGGCAGTTACATGCCTCTTAACTATATTACATTGAGGCTCAAAGGCCTATTTATTATTGAGAAACAATGAAAAACCCTAAACCTCCAAAAACCTAACCCTAGGAGATGAAGTGCCAAAACTATGGTCCCCATTGGGGTAAGTTGGCACATCAACTTCCTAGGGTCCTAACTTTGGCATACGATCTCTGTTTGACGTGCATGATACCTCATTATAAATATATATCAAAGGAATATAAATTTTGACTGCAAACATCAAACAAAGACTCATGTTTTCTCATTTTCCAAAAAACATTATTTAGGGCCTCAAAACGACTCTCGAAGTTCATCACCAGGAAAAACTGCCAAAAATAGTAAATTTTGCTACAATTACGAAAACTGAAAGACATAATGGTCCAATGGTGGGGGTCCAAGTGGAATAGGGGGGTGGACACCAATATCCACTTGGATCATTCCTCCCCCCTTAGGAAGCAATGGACCCCATTGCATTGAGAGCCTCCATGAGATGGGGAAACTTCATTGAACTTGGTCCCTGGTGAGCCACTTGCCTTGATGCAAGAGTTGGCCAACTTTGAAAGCATCCTACATTTGGATATTCTACTACTGAGTGTTCTTGATCTATGTGTCCATGATCCGATCAGTTGTGGCCTATTGCATGTATTATGAGTTTACCTTTGTTGGTGTGAGTTGTTCTACAATGTTTGATGTGTCTAGTAATGGTGGAAAGTATGGTCGAAGGCAGTCTACATTGAACACTGAGTGCAATCCAAGGAATGGGGGAATGTTTTAAGGCCCATATCTGAGTGGTATGATCTTCCAGTGTGTTACGGTAAGGTGATCTTTCTGCAAATTCAACCACACTTTGTCGCGCACCTGAAACTTATGTGGCACCCAATGTTGATCATGTCACTGCTTGTACTTGGAATTGAACTTCTCCAAGATGTCGTGAACCTACTGGCAGATGTGCTGGATGCATTCAATAAATTTAGTTACTTTATCAACCTCAGATAGAACATGTGTGGATTATTTCTATCTAGTTGCATGAGGAATGGCAACATAAATTAAACATAATGGTTGAAATCCTAGACCCACTTGAAAGGGACATCGACCATTCAAGATATGGAGAGCTCTGTAATTGTGTTTCACATAGAGAAGACTCTCATACCACGTTCATGGATTCTTGGAGTTGTACATGTAGAGTATGTGCACTATCATCCTGTTGATGACCTCTGTCTAGCCATCAATCTGGGGATGGAATGCAGTCGACTTGGTGAGCTTGGTGTCTAATAGTGTCCAAAGGCTTGACTAGAATGTGCTCAGGAACCTTGTATCCTGATCTGATATAATGATCTGGGGAATCCCAAAATGTACACACACTTGTTTAAAGAAGAATTTGTAGTGTACTCTACTGTGATACTCTTATTACAGGCCGCCAATATAACCATCTTAGAAAATTCTTCCACGACCACAAATACACAATCATTACCATGTTTGGTAGAAGGAAGGCTAGATAGATAGTCCATGGAGATGGATTCCCAAGGCTAGATTGGATTAGGCAAAGAAGTGTACAAGCCTTACTTATTTATGATTGGCTTGAAAATGGCATAGGCAATGCAAAATCTGATATATTTGCCAAAATCTTGTTAGAGTTTTGGCTTAAAGTACTTGTGTAATATGACCATAATTTTCTCCACACCAAAGTGTCTTGCGACCTAACTGTAGTGTGCCTCCCAAATCAGCTTGGCACACTCAATTGAAGGAACAAAAAGGTAGCCCGGGTAGCATAATAATGTGTACTGAAGGTGGAATTCAGGAACTTGTTTGCCATCCACTAGCATCTAATATGTGGAGGTGAACTCTGGATATTTTTTGGACAGTTGCATCGATCCAAAGGTCCCGTGGCCACAAGAGTTAAGAACAATAGTCAATGATGCAACTGGGAGCTGGTTGAGGTAGTATACAACATGATTGGTGTTTCCCTTTTATATTTAATTTCAATGTGGAATTGTTGCATATATGTTGACCACTTCTAATGGAGATTGTTCTGCAACTTCCCTTGTGTCTGTATAAATTGAAGAGGATGGTTATAGGTGTGGATGATCATCTCCTTCTCTAGAATATAATGATTACATTTCCAGAAATCCGGCATGATGGAACACATCTCTTTATCATATGTGGGGTACTTTCAAATTGTATCAAAAAGTGTTTCACTATGATAGGTCACTTGATGCCTGTGATGGGTGAGGACTGCACCAATAGCATAGTTGGAGGCATCTATGTCAATTTCAAATGGTTGTTGTAGGTCTAGAAATTTGAATATCGGTGTAGAGCAAAGGTGGTGCTTCAAATCAACAAAAACCTTCTATTGGGACTCAGACGAGGATTTTTTTTCCGCTCTGCCCTTAGTAATATGACTCAAAGGCAAAGTGATATGGGTGAATCCCAACAAAAACCTCCGATATAAATTTGCAAGGCCCTAAAAGTTGCGAAGCTCTATTAGCATGGTTGGGGCTAGCCAATCCCGAATTACTTGGATCTTAGATGGATCCATATGCACGCCTTGCTCATCTATGATGTAACCCAGATACTAGACCTAGCTCATGCCATAGGTGCATTATCAAAGTTGGCACATAGTTTGTGTTGCCGCGGGGTATGAATGACCAGCCAAATGTGTTGCAATTGTTCTTTCTAACTCTTGCTAAAGATGAGGATGCCGTCCAGATAAACAACCATGAATGAGTTTGTGAAGGTCTGCAAGATGTCACCATTAGCCTCATAAAAGTAGCAAGGGATTTTTTCAAACCAAAAGACATAACCAACCATTCAAAAATGCCTTCTAGGTATTTGAAGGCAGTCTTCCATACATCTGTCGGATCTATTGGAACATGGTGATAGATAGAATTCAGATCGATCTTGCTGAAATACTTGGCCCACCTTGAGTTGGTCCAGAAGGTCATCAATTCATGGGATTGGATACATGTTCCTCAAATTGATCTTGTTTAGTGCCCGATAATCATTTCAAATCCTCTAGGTCTCATCCTTCTTTTGTACAAGTATAATCGAGCTTCCACAAGGTGAGGAACTTAGTCGGATGTGTCCTTTTTTTTAGCAACTCTTGGATTTTCCAATAAGTCTCTTCATTTTCTAAAATGGAACAACGATATATCGGCTCGTTGGGTATAGGTGCTCCAGGAGTCATATCGATCGAATGCTTAACCTAATAGTGAAAGGGTACCCCTATGGGTGAGGAGAAGATGTCCATGTATTTTTCCACAAACATATCCACCTGCTTCTACTGTGTGGAGGAACCATTCCTGAGGGCCACGGATGTGGAAACGATCTTCCCCTTACTTTGAGAGTGAATCAGAAAGAAAACAAATTTCCCAATTTGGGAGATGATCTTACTACATTTCTTAGCAGAGATCAAAGAGATGATGCTAAGTAGGGCTAGCTCTAGTATCCTGTATAACTTATTATCGATAGAAATAATAATAGTGTAAGGCCTTGAATCATACATAACAAGACACTTCCATTGTATGGTTGGCCTAATAATACATCACAAAGTTCAAGAGGAGCAACATCACACAATACCTCATCCAGGAAGGGCTTGATTTTGTAGGGAAGGTGACACTGTTGGTTGATGTGGAGATTTCATCCTTGGTGAACCCACCTGATGGTATACAAATGCAAGTTTGGTGTGGTCGGTAGGCCCAACTGCTTCATGAACTCTTCTGAAATGAGGTCCTTTTGGCTTCCTTTGTTGACAATGAATTGCAACGACGAACCCTTCACCCATATGTGAGTGGAAGAGACGCTCCCCCTCTATATCTTCAGGATCAATCTTCTAGATCTTGGTGGTGGCAATAGTGGCGCTGGAATCTACATCAATAATCTACTTCCATTTTTCATTTCCCTTGTCTAGTTCGGACTTAGACTACTTGGCTAGTGATTGCTTGGCTCGACACTCGCTTGTGTTATGAGTGGGGCTCTTGTGGAACTCACACCACTTTCCTATGTCCTTCTTTGTCTTCCTGGTGTCGTTCTTTGATTGCGACTTCGATGGGTTGTCTTGGGTCACCCCACCTTGACTTTGTCCTTTGTTCTATTATTTGGAGGCACCTTTCCCTTGATTCAGATTCACAGGTCCAAAGTCTCGCTTCATCTGTTTAAACTTCTGCTCAATCTTGACATCATATCGATGAGCAGTTCCAAGTGACGAGATGTCCAGGAACTCCATCTCATCCTAGATGTATTTGTGCAGAAAGCCTCGGTACTTGACTACAAGATGCCGCTCAAAATCCTTGATAGCTAACTTAGTGCGAAGTGTGTGAAAAATGTTTGTGAACTTCGGCACGTCTTGGTCCCTTCCCTACTATAGTGTGGTCCACTTTATGTACTTATCTCTATATCTCCCAATAGGTTAATACTACTCCTTGATGGTGTCTCAAAAAGAGTTTCAAGTGGGTGTGGCTAAAAACAATGAGGGTTCCCTCTCGTCCTTCTGCTCAAAGTATGTTTCCCACCAATTCTTGATGTGGGGGGAAACTTTGAGGAGTGAAAAAGTAATATTATCCCTATTGGAAAAATTGTGAACTAAAAAAATACCCTTCCAAAAGATTTAACCATCTATCTACGATGTCTGCATCTATCTGGCCTTCAAATATTGGAATGTCAAAGTTGACTTGTAATTTGAAGGGAGTGGTGCCTCTAGAGTGGCTCCTGGATGAAGATGTGTCACATGTGGCATCTACCGTAGGATCTAGGAAAATTTTTCCATCATCATGTTCCTCTGTCGCTCGAGGGATTCTTCAAGCAATATTTTAAAGGGATCTCTTGCTCCCTCGTCTTTCCTTTTTTTCGCTATGGGAGGTTGTCGGTGTTTGCGATGCTGGTATTGAAAAGGTTCAACTAGTTCTAGCCCTGACTCCTTATACCCCAACCTCATTCTAGACATGCAAAGAAAAACAGAGAAAGAGAAGACCACTCTGATACCATAGATTCAGGCTTATGCAAGAATGCAACAAAATACAAATACAAACATAAACACATAGATGTAATAGAAATAACTTCATTTCATTACATTCAAAGAACTAAAATATGCTTACATATAGAATGGAAATAAACTATCTTAGGTGATGGTAGCTTATCTCTAAGAAGAAATGTGGTGGCTACATGCCTTTAAACTATGTTACAATGAAGCTCGAATGCCTATTTATTATTGGGAAACAATGGAAAACCCTAAACATCCAAAAACATAACCCTAGGAGATGAAGCGCCAAAACTATAGGCCCCATTGGGGTGAATTTGTACACCAACTTCTCGGGGTTGTAACTTTGGTATATGATATCTATTTGACACAAACGAACCTCGCTAGAAATATCTATTCGATGACTATAACTTTTGACTGAAAACGTTAATCGTAGAATGATGTTTTCTCATTTTCCAAAAAACGTCGTCTAGGGCCTCAAAATGGCTATGGAATTTCAACACCAAAAAAACTACCAAAAATAGTAAACTATGCTACAATTACAAAACTGAATGAAATAATGGTACAATAGTGGGGTCCAATATCCACCTAGATCAACATGGAAAAAGAAAGAATAAATAAAGCAAAAAATGCATTTTAGCTATGTGTAGTCAAGATAAAGAGGACCAATGGTAAGTAGATAGTTATTGCTCGAGTCACATAACATGAGACAAATAAAAACTTATCTCACTAAAGAAAGTCAAAAGTTCCAGTGTCATTCTCAGAGACAATACATTAACCAGAATAATGGGAAAAAGACTAGTTGGCCTTGCCAATGAGAAAAGTCAATCTAAAGAAGTCTTGTTTGTTGAAGGTTTAAACAAAAATGTTTTACATTTAAGTGAAATGGTTGATAACATAAATGAGATCACATTCTCATATAAAGGATGTAAACTGAGGAAGAATTTGGTAAATTGTAGCAACAATAACTAGGACCTCAAACATTGCATATGTCCTTAATAAATGTAAACTGAAATATTGTAGTACAACTCATTTAATCGATACCAAATAAAAATACTTGTATCGGAAGGAGATGCAAAAATTTTAAGGGGAGCAAAGTGTATTACAATGTACTATGAGATGGAAAATTTGCATGTTTCCTAAGTCTTTCTTTATTTGTCTTCAATTGGTATCATTTGATTTAAGTGGTAGCAACAAGCATGTTTAGCAAAAATTGATATCAGTAGCCTCTTATATCCCTCTGACATTGATGTCAAAGGTGGAGAGTAACAGTCATTGGAGATGCAACGTGTATTGAGATATTGAGTATAAAAAATGAACAAATGGGTAGAGTTATCGAAAATCGACTCTTCAAAAGCAAAGGGAGAGCAAAAAATAAAGAAAGAAAAAAAAATGCAATTACTTACACAAACATTTAAAATGGAGATCTCATGAGGGAAATCCAAATTTGGAAAACTAGAAAGATTTTTCAGTATATAATATTACTCTACAATGTTACAATACAATTTGTACATTATGTGGCATCCTTTAAACCTAGATCTATTTTTCATATATATTTATTTAATTAGAATTACATTACCATGGAATACAATAATTATCTGCCATAAAACCACCAAAAGTGAAAATTGTGTGTTGAAAATCGTCAAAAGTGGACATTAAAAACCATCCAAATATTTTTTAGGGGGGCTAAGACCCCACTGTGACCCCCCTTTCTCATGATGCATAAAAATCACATGTGTATCTAAGTAGTCAAATAATATAACACATACCCAACATTTTCATAATAATTCCATTCTAATTCCCAATTCATTTCAACTATGAGCCACTAAATCTTTTTTCTTCTTTTTTTTTCTTTTTTCACATGTCGTTCACGGACACCCACGGTCACTAGGGGGTTGCTACATCCACAGAAATATTTGAGCTTGATCAAGGGTATCAAGCCCCGTGGCCAATAGCTAGGCCTAACCCCAAGGGCTTTGGGGAGAATTGACCCTGTGACCTCCCGAATGACGAGGCACTTATTTGACCAGTTGAGCTAACCCTTAGGCTGAGCCACTAAATCTTTTGATTTCATTATGGGTGTGTTTATTACAAGTATGTTTGAAGTTTTAATAGTTTATTTTTCTTACCAATACTATCAATGTTTTTTATATCCATTTTATACATTTTCATTTCCATGTTTGTCTCCCACGGGTCAACGTCGCTCTCCAAGGGCACCATTAATTAGTGGAAGACGCCATGGTTGTTAAGGTTAATATGGGTGGTTACAAACTCCTATAGAAGCACCTAAATATTGATGGCTAGTACCCATCACTTAGTTAAAGAAATCTTATTCACATTAGAACACTTGTTGTTGTCTCCACCTATTATACATTTATAAATTTTGGTAAGCTTCATCTTCAACCCTTTTTCTTGTGTCACCTTTCTAGTAAGAAAGAATACTTTTCTCTATGAAAAACAAAATATTCAATGCCAATTAGACAATGTAATCAAATTAGAAAGGGTATGGATTCAAATCATATGATCATTTGTAATTTCCTTCAGTATTACGTTAGTTTTGTTTATGGGGGAATTTTGAATGATTTTTTTTTATCCCTTGCTCAAATCTTACCTTTAGAGTTACATGGGGAAAATCCTAAAATAACATATAAACATTGATAAATGTGAAGATTGAATTCAAGCATATTTGGGAGCACCTTGTTTGTCCTCTTATTAAAAATATACGAGAAGATGTACAAAAATGGAAATATCTTATTAATATCTGAAAAAGTATATCCATACAATGAAGTTACCTAGAAACAAGTTCTCAAACTTGAATGCTTATTTATATCTCCAAAGAATGCTTCTAGTTTGAAGTTTGACTTGTATACACAAATCTATTTGCATCAACATGCTTGGCTAAATGCTCTATTCTTTTGGTCATTTTACATGTACAAGGGTGTCATCTCTTCCAAATATAGACCTCCCTTTGTAGTGTTCCTATTCCTTGACAGATATAATATGTCATAGCCTATCAAAAATAAACTTAGGACAATGTTCTACTCACCAATAGTTCATGGTTGGCATAGTATGTAGAGTGAGATACCTTTCTTTTAAGCTCCTTGGTCATCTCTTTAAGCTCATTTGATGTTTATTTAAGCTCTTTAATTGGATTGTGTAATTCTGGATTGCTAAAAATATAGGCACAAAGCTAAAAGCGATCAAGATTTTTGAAATTCTATCCAAAACAATAGATAGTGAAATTTAAAATCTTCATAGCATAGTTAATTGGTAGATAACATAAGTTGAGATCATTTTATTAATGTCCAATAAATGACCAAAAAAAATATGCCCATGGGAATAAAAGTACAACTAGTGTAATACATAGCAAAAGCACAACAAGAGTTTAATAGTAATGCATATAGCCATGTTAAAAATAGAAGGAAAAGATCTAACATATGGAAGTAAAGTTACAAAAGGGTAAAAGAATAACTCGAAGAAAGAAAGATGCAAAGAAATAAAATGCATATATTTAAGAAAAATATCATTAAGAACATGTCAAGTGGTGCTCGAATTAGCCCAAAGGTTTAGCTCAAATGGTTGTTGTCAATGACTTTGGGCATTTGGCTAGATTTAAGGCAACATGTGTTCGACTTAAGTAAATGACTTTCGGCATTTGGCTAGATTTATGGCAATAGGTATGAGACTTAAATTTGCATAGATTAGCCATACCGATCTAAACCAATAGATTTATTAAGATGCCATCCACAAATGTGGACAAGCACTTCTTGAGTTTCCCTAGAATTTTTTTCTTGAAAAGAAAAGAAAAGTAGTGCTAGAATTAGAAATTAATGCTAAAAAAGAGGGGAGGAAAACAAATGTTTCCTCGTGTGAGTTGTCAAAAAGCACAATTCCGTTGCAAAATTTCTTGATTGATATCTTCTTCAAGAAAACTCCTTATTTCTTCTTATAGAACAACCTATACCTTACCATTTTGGCTTACAATTTCATTTCCTAGTATAAGCCTCTTAATTATAGTTTGATTTGCATGTTCCAAGGAAGAAATTGTACTTGAAAAGAGAATACGAGAACCACATTCTAGCTACACGTTTTGTCATGATATTTGAAGTAATGGATATAATTGAGATTTATCTAATGGGAACATTCTTGATTCCTTCAAAATCCTAAATATACACAAGTCTGGTCCCCATGGCTACACATTTTTTCATGATATTTGTAGTAATGGGTACCACTAAGATTTATTTAATGGGAACATTCCTGATTCCTTCATAATCCTAAATATACACAAGTGTGGTTACCATGATGATAAATACCCTAAGAAAATATAAATGTAACCGTGGGATATGTATAAGGTTGTTCAAGTCTATTATAATAAGATTGTTTGTATCAATATTTGTAGTTTCATGCTAAGGTCCCTCCAACTTATCCCAAATATCCTTGTTGGAAAATTTCATAGTGCTTAAATTTCCATCCAATAGCAAAATGATTCTTTGATTATTTAAAAATGTAGACTAAAAGTTGAGATTAAAGAGAGCTTGGGAGGAGACAAGGAATCAAGATAGTTGTGAGATAAGCGCATTTACAATACCAATCAAAAAGAGTATAGATTTATAAACTACTGGTTTAGATACTAAATTGAGTCACATGTGATCCATGGAAAAACTTCATTATTGTTTTAGAAATAAAAGACATTGGCATTTCTAATTCTTAGGTAAACATTAACTTCTTCTTACCCTAATACCTTCATTATTGTTTTAGATACCAATGGAAATTAATGAGATGCTAAATTTAAATCCCATACCACTCTTCATATGTTACCAAAGAAGTTAATAGATTTGAGTTACAACTTCAACATTAATTTTAGCTTCTATTGGTTCATAAATTTCAAATGAATCTCAGTGAAAATAATATGAAACTTAATCCAATGAAAAAGAAAGTTAAGAATTCACAAATTTAAGATAAATTAAAGTTGATAAATAATAATAATAATAATAATAATAAGTAATAAAACAATACTAAAAAATACCTTGAATAAAAAGAAAGAATTAAAAGAAAATGAAAATCTAAAAATATTGAATGAAAAATTGAAAAAAAAACAAGTCAGCATTTAAATATACTTGGGTTTTTTTGCACAGTGAGGCCCGCCAATTTTAATTTAAAATTGTACTTAAAGTTGAAAGGGAAGGGAAATGAGAGGGAGGATAATGTATGAGTTGGAAAGAAAGATTGTTCAAGAGATAGAAGCTAATGTATTCGTTGAAAAGAGCACTATAAATATTTATAGAATCTCTATTAAAATTATAAAAAAATTATTTTAAATTTAAAAAATGTGATTGTGAAAAGGTCAAAACTACCTGTCCCAAAATTAAAATAGAGTTGTTCCATATTGAATAGAATTCAAGAACTTATAGCCTTCTTCTTGAAGATTGTTAGATCCTTTATGGTTGCATTAAGAACAAATAGTAACATGTCTTGAAAATTGTGGTCCAAATATTCTGAATTATCAATTGTCAATGTCTTGCTTAACATGTTGATCTCATTACATTTCGGAAAAGGTCAAAAACTATCTGTACAAATCTTAGTTTAAAAAAATAATTTAAAATTGAATAGAATTAAAAAAACTTGCAACCTTGTTCTTGAAGCTACTAACAGGTTTGTATTACGAAAATATATTTTCTATCCCGTTTTTGTTTCTTTTTGTTATGAGAACAGAAGAAGCAATGCTCGCTAAGAGATGTCTGGGATGGATATGGATGTTTCTGCTCAGTGGGAGGAATTACTGCTCTCATAGATGTGCAATTTCATTCACCGGCTTTGGACATACAGGTATTTCTAAACTTGCTTCTGATCAGGATAATGGATCGATACTATATGCATTGAATTATTGTTTTCTGTTGAAAATAATGGATAGCCTTTAATATCTTTATGTTCTGGTCAGTATCTATTAAAATTTTATGATAAATTTTATATTTATAATATGTGTTCATCGTAAGAATGAGTTTAAAGTTATTTCTCATGGATGTAGAAAAAATATTATTTGTATTTGAGTTATTTACCAGTTACCACTGAAACTTATTTATATGTATATTTTTTGTAGTAATGTACCCATTTAAATCTTCCTAATATTCATAGACGTAGCGAAAGAGAATTTGTATTACCAATATTTACTTATGGATCTCGCCAATAGCTGAGTCCAAAGAACAGAAACTGAAATGTTTGGATAGATAAGGAATCCAGAACTTAGTTTAGAATGTTTTCTTTGGGATTCGTGGTTGAAATCCTCCACGTAGGAATTGCCGATGTCCCGCTTTACAAGTCTGATCCTGATGCATGAGTGTCTCTGTGACTCTGTGCCTGGGAATCTGATGCATGAGTGTCTCTGTGCCTGTGCATGAATCTTTCTTTGCCTGTCTGATGCATGTCTGTGCCTATGCATGAATCTTTCTGTGCCTTTCAGATGCATGTCTGTGCTTGTGCATGAATCTTTGTGTGCCTGTCTGATGCATGTCTGTGCCTGTGCATGAATCTTCGTGTGCCTCTGAATCTGAGTAGCATGAGTGTGAGTCTTTTTTCTTCCCAACGTCAAAGGAAGGGCGGTCCAGCAACTGAACAGTCATGACTCTCTCTCAATACAACGGTCACGAATCTTTCTGTGCCTCTGAATCTGAATCGCGTGAGTATGAATCTATTCGCTTCCCAACGTCAAAGGAAGGGCGTTCCAGCAAACTGAACAGTCACGGCTCTCTCTAAATAATAGCTTATTTTAATTTCAGGTACATACTCTCATTAATTCATTTGTGCTCTGTCTGTAACATGTTTTTAATTCATTTCCGCCATTTTAATGCATGAATGTCGTCTATCTCAAATCTGATGCAGGGTATTCAAGAGGTTCGATAGAAAACAACGTCCAATTGAAGAGTTCGTAAAGCATGATGAATTCCGAGGGATTCAATTTCAATTACAATTACACAGGTACCCCAGTCCCTTCATTTCAGATTTCTTTACGTTCATTTCTTCCTAGTCAAACCACAACAAGAATAATTACACAGGTACCCCAGTCCCTTCATGTCAGATTTCATTTCAGATTTCTTTGCGTTCATTTCTTCTTAGTCAAACCACAACAAGAATAGCCTATATTTTTTATTTTTCTTTCTGTTAATTCTTTCTTTCAGCCCTGTAATGATGGAAATTGAAATGTCTGAAGGAGCTCTATAATGAGTATTCACTTTTAATTGAGTGAAACCCAAATGTCAAACCAACGCTGTAATGAGTAATTTTGTAATTCCTTCTTCAGCTAGGTAATGATGGAAATTGAAATGTCGAAGGAGCTCTGTGATGAGTATTCACTTTTAATTGAGTGAAATCCAAATGTCAAACCAACACTTAGGCTAGGCTAGGCTAAGTTAGGTTAGGCTAGGCTAAGCTAGGCTAAGCCAACATACAATAAGGTAGTTTAGAATAGGTTTGGATAGGGTAGGTCTAGGCTAGGACAGGGTATGGTAGGTTATGTTATATTAGAATATGGTAGTCTAGTATTAGGTTAGGTATATATTAAACTAGGGTAGCATACGCTAGGCCACACTAGACTGGGCGAGCCTATAACAGGCTAGGTTAGGCTATGAAAGAGTAGAGTAGGCTAGAGTAGGCTAGGCTAGAGTAGGTTAGGCTAGGCAAGGTTAGGTTGTGCTATAATAAGCTAGGCTAGCTTAGGCTGAAGTAGGCTAGGCTAAGCGAGGGTAGGTTAGAGTAGGCTAAGCTAGAGTTGGCCAGACTAGGGTAGGGTAAGCTAGGGTAGGCTAGAGTAGGCTAGGCTAGGCTAGGGTACGATAGGGTAGGCTAGTGTAGGTTAGAGTAGGATAATCTAGAGTAGGTTAGGCTAGGCTAGGCTAGGATAGATTAGGCTAAGGTAGGTTAGGCTAGAGTAGGCTACGTTAGGCAAGAGTAGGTTATGCTATGCTAGAGTAGAGTAGGCTAGGCTAGAGTATGATATGGTAGGTTAGCGCAGGCTAGAGTAGGCTAGGCTAGGATAGATTAGGCAAAGGTAGGATAGAGTAGGCTTCGCTAGAGTGGGCCGGCTAGGGTAGGCTAGGCTAGAGTAGGCTAGGCTAGGATATATTAGGCTAAGCTAGGCTAGGTTAGGGTAGGTTAGAGTAGTCTATGCTAGGCTAGGCTAGGAAAGAGTAGGCTATGCAAGGCTAGAAAGAGTAGGCTAGGCTAGGCTAGAGTACGATAGGGTAAGCTAGAGTAGGCTAGGCTAGGCTATTCTAAGATAGGATAGATTAGGCTAAGGTAGGCTAGGCTAGGTAGGCTAGAGTAGGCTAGAATAGGCTAGGCTAGGCAAGACTAGGTTAAGCTAGGCTAGAGTAGGCTAGGAAATAGTAGGCTAGGCTAGGCTAGGATAGATTAGGCTAAGGTAGGTTAGGCTAGAGTAGGCTATGTTAGGCAAGAGTAGGTTATGCTATGCTAGAGTAGAGTAGGCTAGG
>APFE031356397.1:819-53212 GCA_000404065.3 Pinus taeda | reverse complement strand
CTGACCAGTACCTCTTTATTTTTGTCAAGCTTGAGGAGGATAACATATGCTTGTTCTATAATCCGCCCTTCGGGTGAACCTGTCGCTATATTTTAGCGAGCCTAGCGACAATGAAACTCTTTCTTGTCCATTTGGACGAGTTTATCGCTATTAGGTTTTAACGAGTTTAACGACAAACATAACTCGGTATCTTTCAATTCTAGAGAGTCTGAAAGAAACGGAAAGAAGACTCTAAAGATTCTTTTTCATTGTATAATCCCTTAAGTCCGAAAAAGCGTAAAGTAATACAAAAGGGATGAATTTTCGATAGTTTTAACGAGCCGAACAAGATAAGCGCTCGATCTTTTTGTGTAATAATCCCTCAGGTCCAAAAAGATTAAAATCTAGAGGAGGGATAACACTTCTGATACCTTTTAACGAGCCAGAGAGGCCAATGACTTGGCAATCTTTTCATATTTTACGAGTCAGGTGAAAAGAGCTTAAAGAAGACTCGTTTTCGAGGAACGAGTGATAGTTTCGGGTAGCAGCTAATTCCAGGTAAGATTTGTAATTTCCCAATCACGGCAGTGTCAAAAGGATGGCTAACAGAATCACTCTTCGCAGATGTTCCTCAAATGGGTAAACAATCATATGGGGGTGAATGATCGGCTAAAAACCAGAGTGGAGGTGATGGCGAGAACACGACCAAGGCTCAAAAGCTGGCGATAAGGCATTCACAATGGTTATTTACCGGTTCATTTTTTAATGAGCTTAAACGCTGGGGGAAACACTTGCTCATAACTTATGCTTATTTTTTAACGAGCTTGAACTATGCGTTGAAACTGCTCGTGGAGATTTTATTTTTTAACGAGCTTGAACTCTACGACAACATTGCTCGCCACTCATATGATAAGAATGTCTCATTCAAGATGCCATTTTTTATGGAGCTTGCACCTTTTGAAGCTTTGCCCTAGATCCTTTCTTTATGCGAGTTAGGAAACGACCAGCCTTACGGGTTTAAAGGGTTAGAAGTCCTAAAAATTAAAAAAATAAATAGCCACTCTTCACTTGCATGCGGAAAGGTTTGCATGCCCCCAAGTATAGCGAAAAATTTCCAGGTTACCAAGAAAAATGCTTCCTCGACGATGTCTATCGAAATAGAGAAAGGTGAATGGCGCTTTTGCATTCCAATCACATAACTTTGATGAAGGTATCTTATTCCAGCCCGTTCCCACGTCCATTTGGACAGGTTTTCCAGGCTAGTCATATATCCCTCGTGGGAATCCACTCTATACCCAAGGTTTTCCTGCCGAAACAGACCAGGGTGCATGCCCCTTGGGTTTCAGTCACACCTTCCTAAATCACTCGCGTTCATCAGGTGGACAGACTGGAGATCGATGAGACATTTCTTGCGTGAAAAGACCATTTAGGGATGGCATTTGACTACTTGCGATGTGTGAATCGGGGAATGACATTTGGTCTACGAGCTTGACCATTCTGCCTTCGTGCGGAAAACACATTACTCTAAAGAGTGAGGAGACAATAGCTCCCATGCAATAAATATAGTCGCGTCCAAGGAGTAGATTATAATCTAAAGGTCCTTGAACTACCATAACGTTCATTTGAACAGTTTTCGTTCTCAAAGTAATAGGTACATTTGGATGGATCCCTAAAGGTCGACTGGTTCCCTTTTCAAAGCCTGTTAGATTTCTCATTTCAGGCAAAAGCGATGGCGAACCAAGCACTTTCCAAGCAGTTGAGGAAAGTATACTCACAGAAGCCCCTTTATTATTGATGGTACCATCCATAACCATTCTGTAAGCTTGTACAATAATTCTGAATGGTACACTGGCTGGTAAACGGGGTCTTCCTAATAGATTCCAATCAAAGGAAACGACTAGGTTGCTTGGTGGTGGGACCGAATAGACGACCGTATATGACTATGATGAACTTCCTTCCTGCGGTAAAGGGACGGAAGGACTGCCCCCAAGCTCATCAGAGTCTGTTTTGATGAAAAGAATTTGAATGGTGCCGTTCTCTTTCTCTTCAGTGACGGTATCATTCGAAGATGAACACTTTGAAGGCAAAACTGGGTCAACTGCCGTATCAACCCTTTGACTTTCGTCTAGTATGGATTCAGAGGGTTCATTTTCAACGATAGGTGTTTCGGCTGACCATAATGACGGGCCAGCCAGATTTTCAATCGATGGAGGGCTTGGTAAGAGTTTTTGATATCCAAGAGGAAGTCATATCGGTGAAACTGGACAATTATCAAAAATTCTTTTAGCCTCTTCAAGGAAGGGACAACGATGGATGGCGTGATCGCCTTCACACAACTTACAAGGAAGTTTAGGATTCCTTCTTTGTCCATGTGCTTCAATTTCATTGGTTGATGGTGAGCATTCAACATGATCGCCAGAGGTTGATGCTACCGGATTGTGCAAACGAGGAGACCAGTCCCTTAAGATCTGAGGGATGCAGGGACAATCTTGGTGATAGACTGTGTTATCACTTAAGACTACAAGTTCACCTATGTACAAAGATCCATATAATTTTTTTTTGGTTCAAGTCAAAAGGTTTTTAGGTGTATTACTTTAAAATCAGTTTTTCCAAAGGTATTGAGGTAGGTCCTTGTAAAAAACCGTTAGTTTCCATCTATCATAGCATATCTAGTCTTGATTACATCATTCTGACTTTGCACAGTTTCGTAGCATAATATGATTGGCTAGTTTAGCTGCGCAATCATTTTCCACCATTCTTGAGCAGCCATTGCGTAGCGCGGCATGTCATTTCATGATTGCCTGCGCTACGAAATCGGGGATTCGGGTATTTTCTGCAGCATATTGCCTTGAAGTGTCAAATCTTGGGAGGTGAGTCATCAAAAACCGTTCATATGTGTCAGTCGACGTCCTCTCTAGATCATGATAGGATTCATCCCGCCATTAGAGATAGGATCACACACATGTCAATTACTTCAATCAATATGATGAGGTATGGTTGTGCAATTATATTTATTCATGACTGCATTAACGTGCCTATTCTATGGTGAGTGTTTGAAAAAACACAAGGAAACCGCCCGAATTCTCATTCAAAAAGATACTACTGCAAGCGAGCCTGCATTTCAAAACAAAAGCTGGTGAGTAAATTGGAGCTGCTAATTAAGTTTTTGGTGCAAGAAATTTTCTGAGCAAGATGGAGAAACGAGAGCATAGATCTGGGAAGATGTCTCAGAAACTGACCAAGAGGGACCTTTGACCTCAAATCGCTTAAGGACGAAGTGTTGCTGAGCTTTCAAAACAGAGGGTTGCTGAGGTTCTGTGAGAAACTGAAAGGTGGCGGACACACAGAGGTAACCAAAGCTTTTGCTCTAAAATTTAAGCGGCCTGAATTCTAAAGTTACATTATTAGAATTCCCTGTATCTCACAAGTTTATCTCTGCTGTCCACGCGAGATACCCCAAGGAGTGGTCGGGAAGTGGTTTTTAAAAAAACTACAAGTTTGAATACAACTCATGCAAAGAATTCTGAAAAGAGCATATATGTCAACGAGGACCTTTCTTAAGGCAATACCCAGGCTTATATTAAGACATTAATGCTCTGCTCCTCACAGCTATTCAGAAGTACCTCACATGTGAGGGAAGGTACACTAAGTATACTCCTACCATTTAAAACTTCTGTTACAATTTCACAGGAAAAGACGTCCCATAGATATCCTTTCTATTTGTTTAGGAGTCTAGGCAAAATGTGTGACAAAGTTCAGTATAAAAAGGATAATTATGAGACATATCTCTTCCATCATGGTTTAATCAAGCTACTGGTGTTAGATAGCCTGAATAAGATCGGGAGGGATTGGGACTCATTTATTTTCATGTCGGGTTTCCAAAGTAAAACCGGTCTAACCCCATTACCAGACAGAGAGAAAGAAGGGAAGACTCAAGAGTCTACAATGGTTGAGGAACCTATACTGGAAACAATAGTTGAAGAGACTACAGTGGCTGAGCCTAAGAAGCAGGCTAAAGACCGAAAGAAACAAAAGCATAAATCAAAGCAATCAGGGAAACCCGTAGTCATCAAAGAGACACCAAAATCATCCGAGGAGAAAATGAAATACCAGAAGGTTGCATCCAAGCAAAGTGAAGTAACACAGGAAACCAGGATCAGAACAAGGAGCCAATTGAGCAAAGAAAAGGGAAAGTCAATTGCAGTAGAAGACAGCATGTCAAAGGCTAGTCTTAAGGATTTACTAGAAGCAATTGACTTTGAACAAGCCACATCTGTACAGGTGGAGCCCGTGCCAATAGACCTAACACAGTCATCTCCTGACAACTCTAAGAAATCCAAAGCCTCAAAAAGGCTAAGATTCGAAGAGGCTGGGAAGGAATTCACGGTTAAGCCCAGAAGGCCAATCACTAGAGGTCAAGCACAAGCAGCAGAACAAATTCCAAAGAGTGAGGAGACTGCCAAGGTAACAACAAAGCAAACCAAACCGTTGCCTAAGATAGAGAAACCAGAAAGGGCAGAAAGGACAGAAAAAATAGAGAAGGCAAAGGAGGCAGAAAAGGCAGTGAAGGCAGAGAAAGTACAGGAAACTAAAAGGATAATTTATACCAGAGAGAAGACCAAACAAAAAGGAAAGCAGGTAGCTCAGGCCAAAGAAACAAAGGAGAGCAGAAAGAAAGAGGTAAAGGAAAGGGCTCCTTTGAGCAAGAAAAATAAAACCTCACCCACCAAGGAAAAATGGGAAGCAGCTGACCAGGAGATGGCCAATATAGAAAAGACAGTGTCTGAGATTGCAGCTATGGAGAGTGAACTTGCAAAGCTGAAGGCTCAGCTAGGCAAGTTAGCTGCCAAATGAATTAAATTTCGATGTTGCACCGAGTTTTTTCATTTTTCTTAAGTTAATTAATGTTTTTGAGGCATGTATTAAAGAAAGGATAGTAAGCAATTTTGGAACTGAAGATGAAGCTGTAACAGTCTAAAATAATTGAAAAATTCATTAAAGACTATGATTTTGCAAAGAACAGCAGTTTCGTAGCGCGCTACGAAACTGCTGTAGGTGACTGTTTTTAAGGGAAAATCCGAAAACGATGATTAGGTCACCAAATTTTGTGGAGAAAGGCTTCGAGGATGGAAAGGAAATCACCATGGTTGCTTAAGCCTTTAAAGGTTGACAAATGTAAGCCTTAATGCATAAAGGTAAAACCTTTTGTCTTTACCAAGTTTCATAAAGTACCTTTATGACCGCAGAATTAGGGTTTCTGGTAGGATTTACCAGGGTTTTGAGTTCAACACCTAGCAGTATTCGCAAAGCATCTAGATTATTCAGGCAGATGGTGTTATGGTATGGTCATTAAGGTCATTATACAGCTTCAAGCATTTTTGTTGAAAAATGAACATGGACCAAAACAGGGACCGGGAAAACAGAGGATATTTCTTCATCAAAGGCTGAGTCAGCAACACACTCAGAATCCAAAGCAGCCAGTACAACGAATGCTCCTCAAGATATAGCCCAGCTCCTACAAGAAGAACACAGCTATCAGAGATCAGGATGGAATCAAGCAAACGAGGAGATGGTAGCAGAATTTGATTAGAACTAGGACTCTTTTGTATTAAAAGCAATACCTCTGTATTTAGTAAATTAGTTTCAATATGGATAAGGTAGTTAATTAGAGGTTTTCGAGCTCCCCTCATGCTGGAGGAGGAGACTCAAGATAGCTTAGTTTTATTTTCTATAAATAGGAGAAACTCTAATGTATCAAGGGTTGGAGATTTTTATGAAAAAGACAGAGTTCTCATATTGGTGTATGTAAAGTTTCTTTTGACAGTAATAGAAAGCATATTGTTGTTTCTTCCCAAGATTCATCGTGTGTCCCAAATGTTCAGAATATGTGTGGTTTTGGTTCTATGTATCTTATTTTACAATTCACTAGTCATGCAATCACTCTGAATTCATCTTTGATGCTCAGACTTCCTGTGTATGTCTTGTTGAGTTGCAGTCCTTCTTAGTTGATGTTTTGGACAGTGAGACACTATATGCCTTGGTTTCTATGATGCAATAGTTGCTTGTTTACTGTAGAAATGTTTAACTCCATGAGCCCAATGGAAGAAGCCTTGATTTTATTGTTCCAACCAGTTTAAAATTCATTCATTGTTATAAAAAGTTAGCCATCTTTTGCTCTTAAATGCATATCAAAACCTGTGAGAGAGCCCTCTCTGACTAGGGAGGCTAATCCTTAGTCTAAAGTCTGGTTTGAAACAGTTGCATAAGATCTCACTAAGTAGCAGCCCTTAGTACATGGTTTTGTGACAACAGACTGTGCGGTGTGTGAATTTTTGCTAGACGATACTTGTTTGCTCCCTTTTGATCTTGGTTCCTTTTTCTTCTTTTCCTTTTTCTCTTTCTGCTTCTTCTTCTTCTCAGTTACTTGACTTTTAGCTATATCGGCTTTATCAAGCGAAGAGGAAGTAGGAGAGGGAGAATTAGATGAATTAGAAGGTTGGGAGGCAACTCTAGTGTCGTCTGGTTGCTGATTAGATTGTTCAGGAATTATGGGATTTTGAACGACAGAGGTAGAGAAAAGCCAGACAGGCAAACCAATTGTCAATCCTGGAAGTGACAAAGTGGCCATATGGGATGGACCAACATCTCCCCAAGAGGAGAAGGGACTAGGATTTCCTTCACGGGGAAATCCTTGGTTGGTATACTCCATTTTTCTCAACCTGAAGATCAACGGGGGGAATTTGTGACGTTATTTCGATTAAAATAATTTTTTTAGACGCTTGGACACAACTTGTTTTTTCAATTTTAAAGAGTCGAGAAAAAACAAAAGATGACTCTAGTCACCTTCGATTTTTATTGAGCTTGAAGTGACAAGTGCTCAGAGGACCTTTTCCTTTAGGAGTCTGAAAAGGAGAAAAATGGACTTCTCTGGAGATCTAGGCAGAGAGGATTACCAAACCAATTGTTAAAACTGCAGAATACTTTTTACGGTACGACAGTCATATCTTCCCGAATGCTGTGTTTGGTGCATTATGTCGACGATGGGCACAGACACGACTTCCTAAGGATAAAGGATGCAGCCTATTGTGGTCCTCCCAATATATCCTCGACGGTACTTGGGAGCACAAGTCTGTACTGGCACTTGCCGTCTCAGAGTGGAGGAATCACCCAACCAGTACTGAAAGCAACAGTTACCAGCTTTACGACGCCAGAATACGTCTCTAGCCTACACCTCTAGATGTTGTGTGTTAAGTTCCAAAGCATTGTTAGATTCATTGAATTTATTTTAAGTTGATCTTGCTTAAAAGTTTGCCTTTCAGGTTCACCATGTGATATATGTATAATTCCTAAAATGTAGTCTAAGATGAGAAACAAACGTTTTATCTTCTTTCAGCAATGAAAATCCTAGCTACTAAAGGGAAGAAATTCAAGCATCTTTTCTTCATAGAGCACAGAGCACACGCTAAAAATGCACAATCCTAAATCAAGCCAAGCATTCAAAATGCAAATGCACATGCATGTATTTGTTTCTTAGCTCTCTTAATGTGTGAATGACGTTAAGAAAGCTATGTGAAAAACTAAATTACTCTTAAAATGACAATACTCAACAAAATTCTTTTTCAAAAAGAAGTGAAAGCAAGAGATACACTTTGTGATTTTGAAATGGAAATTTCTTTTTGACACTTAAAAACTACTAATTCAAAACTTATGCAATAGTAACTATATAATCGACTATCCAAAACAATGGAATTACTTTCTAAAACTAAAAACGATAGCTATGACACTTTCAGATCTAGAGACGACAGTTCGACTATGCTACTTTTTGCAAAAGAGAACTAAACGACGCACAATACATAAAAAACGTTTATAGTTCTTTGCACTAAGGAGGCGAAATAATGCAAGAGAAGTGGGTTTTCACAGAAGTACACTGCCTACAGACAACAAAACTCTTGAATAAGACTGAAAACAGTGAGAAAAATCCACAGTCGGAGGGTAAACTTAGTCCTCCCTGACCATCACACCTATTACACAGTGAACTCAGTATGCAACACACCTACTCCACTCGGGAAGTGCGATGCACATAGGTTGCCTTGAAGGCAGGGTGCGATGGTAGCAGTGAGAGACTTTGAACGAGATTTCACTCACAGTTTGCAATCTAGTTTAGGTGTTTAGGCTGAATAAGTAAAGATTAGTGTATGTAAAACACATGGGTGATCTAAGAGGTTACTAGAGCCACCACTTAGGGCAATTAGATTGCTTGCAGATCTATTGTTTAATTCATAAAAAAAACACGGAGATTGATTGAAGCAACATTGATCTACTTTGCATTTGTATGACAAATGCAGTTCGAAGGCTAGCTGGCTTGACTTCAGGCTCCGTCTGTATGTTTATAAAAGAAACAAGGATAGATAAGCTAAGAAGTAATCTAGTCGCTCCCCAGCGGAGTCACCATTTTGTTACATGGGAAAAGTGTCTACTTGGATGCTGCTATTCCCACTAAGATGGGTGGCTATCTTAGAAACAAACAATCAAAGTCTACTATTGATTCCTTTTATGAAAATAGATGAGAGGAGAACCAACAGGGACAACCTGAGTCTTGCGCTCGATTTCATCTCCTTCTTGATAGAGTTTCGCCGCTTCTCCTTTGTCTGCCCAGCTTCAAAAGAACCTGTGGAATCACAACAACATACTACTATGCAAGAAACAAGGATCTAAATTCATAAATAATGCAGGGCCAGATGTGCATTAACCATATACATGCATATATAAACAAGTACACAAGAATATGGAAGGAAACAAGAATAGCTTTATTCAGATAAAAAGTAGCAAGAAGATTACAACCATGTGCTCTAACCCAACATCATCCTCCAGCTAAGAAGCCCTTCTTCACCTCAAGCAAAGCTAGATCACCCAACACTGTGAATTTACACCAGAATACCAACAATACTTCTCTATAAGATACAAAATTCCAACCCCTGGATCTCGGTGATGAGGGATCCATATATAGATGATTACAGAGAGGTGAGTCATCTTTTTGGATATTGATTAGTGTCTTCTCTCTGATAGTTCGTGCTTCCACTTTGAGAATGATGATCTCTTACTCATCCCTGGTCGAAAATGGAGTGGCAAGTGTCAGAGGGGAAGCTTCTGGAAGATTTCATGATCTTCCACCTCGCATTTTTGTCCCTGCCATTTGTCCATCCCCGACCATCGCACCCTACAGAGGAGAAAATGAGTATGCATCACACCCTGTACATTGGGAAGGTGATATGCATCACACCCTCTGCATTGAGCTTTCAGTATGGTCCAGTTTTGACCATTTATGAGCAGTTTTTAGTGGAGAACTTCTGGGAGATGATGTAATCAGTTGACCTTGTTCCTTTAGGCAGTGAAGAAACACTTTTAGGGACTTAGGATCCCTCAATTTATGGACATTTATGATTGGGGTTGAAGTGCCCAAAAAATGTCTATAACAGCTATCCCTTTTTCCATGAAGAATGGCGGTTGGTCTAGCATTATCTCGAAATATGGTGGTGAAAATAGGAAGTTCAAATTATAAGTGGCATAAATTTTGCATACAGACATCAACTGAGGCGGTTCTTATGTTGTTGGAAAGGTATTTGTGTGTATAATATGAAAAATAGGTGTTTCACTAAAGCAATTTTTGAAACTAGGCAACTACTGGGGGGTGGGGGGTGAATCATAATTGTGTATTTTTGCAATAACCAAATTCAAATTATTTTAATAGACTTTTAACCTTTTCTTTTCTTTAACAATTTGCAGAGTTATATATGTGTTCAAAAATTAACCATGACTTCAAAATCAAACACTATAAACACATGCAAACACTAGACATAAGTGGAAACCCATAAAGGGAGAAAACAACAAATTTTTGTTATGATGTAAAGGTAAGAACCCACCTTCTCGATCACATCAATTTTTGTAGGATTCTACCTGTAGGAGGCTTCAACCTCTCTTTTCTTATGCTAGCCACAACTTGATAGGAGCACCCACTCCCTCTTTTATAGGCTTCAACCTACTCTTTTTTAAGTTACTACCTAAAAGGAGATACCAATCCCTTGACAAGATTAATATTTACATTGTTGGTTTACCTAGTCATAAAATTTTAAGTTCCTCATCTCTATTATGTACTTTATTTCTTCTCATTTACAACTCCTTATATCTTTCTCTTCCTCTTCAATTAGGGTTCACTACTGCTCCTCTTCCTCTTCTCTCTTTTCTAGGCAATTCATGAGCTAGGACTCACAAACATCAATCTACTAACGCTTCTACATTCTAAACATATATATTTATAAACAACTTGCTATATGTTTGTATTCCTATGTAGGGCTTTGAAGTGATTCATTTTTTATTTCAAGGTTCATATAATCCATTCATTTCGCATACTTCTCAAAGTTGGAATCAAAATTTTCATAAACAACTTCCTAGCAAGGAAATGAAAAGTATTCCAAATTAATATTATCCCAAATGTTGGAATGTATTCCAAATGCCTCCTATTTGATGCAGGGATTAAAATTTTCTTCAAAATACCTAATATAAAAATAGGTTCTATATGTCAAGCACTACTAAGTTGTATCCACTTCATCATCTCCTAGCTAGAAACCTTCAAATCCTTCATGAAACATGCAAGCAAAATCCTTACTCATGGACACATGGGCCTCAAAATGTTTTATCAAAGGAGAATTAAAACCATGTAATGATTCATGACAAGGGTAGGAAAACCTCATGACTTGAAAATGAATATGTGAGCAATGAATCTCACATGTAATACAACTCCTTTACATGGGACCGATTTGAAACTAGACAAGGATGGGCAGGTCAAATTTACATATGTGTTTTCCCTCTTATAGGTTAGATTAATGCCTCATTTTCTCCAACACTCCAATATAAATATATTCTTCTCACCTTAGTTTTAGTTTGATGAAGAGAGGTTTGGGTTGCTCTCAAATTCAGGTCAAACATGTTTGACGTACCTTCTCTTGGTACAGATTCATACCTAAAACATGCTATATGATTTTCCTTCAACATTGATATGGTTGTATAGGATTTCAAATCATTGAATGTAGTTCTCTTCCTAAGCCTTTGAGCTCATCCTGTTGAACTTGTTTTTCTTCAGGGTCACTCCCTGTGCATGATCTAAGAGATATACCATTGGTAGACTCCACCGCTAGGAAGAACACCTACTACAAGTACCAGTCTTTACCACAACATGTATCATGGACCTTTGTTTGGTTGAAAATTTCTCTTTTGGAACTTTCTTATCCACTTTAGTGTTGGTTTTGAATGCCAATGCCTCCATTGAAGGCAACATTAATAATACCTCAATATCAAATCTCATATGCATATTCAATTTTGGAAATAAATAGATGTCACATAGTAAATTAAGGATGACTTGATTGATAGGGTACCAATTTTTTTGAAGTAAATGGAATTACAACAATCATCAAGCTGTGTTCAAATTACCCAATATCATGATTTGCTAGAAATTTTGAAACAATACCAAGTGCCTCAACATATTGTCACAAACATGTCTAAGGAAAATATGTGCATTTTCCATTCTAAACAAAAGTTTATATTCAACCATGCTTTGTTTCTTTTAAAGACTTGATGAAAACAAATACAATCTATGAATTAATGAAAAGTTTAGGTTCCATGACATGTGATAAAGGCATCCCATTTTAGTAACATTAGCTGGTGGAAAATGCTTGTCAAATTCAATAATTTTTTATGCCTTGTGATCATTAACTCCAAGGACTTGTTTTCTCTAAGAATTCAAAAATTTCCCTGATATATTTTCCTTGTAACAACTTGTAGCCATTTATGGGGTGATGCAAATAGCTCTAATTGCACCAAAAAAATAGCTTTGATGTTATATTATAACACTAATAACAACCAACATTGCCATGATATTTTCCTTAGGCAATCTTTGTGATCTAGATAAGACACCATTTGCAGAACCCATTTCTCCTAAATTTCATCCAATACACCAAACCTTCTCCTTGTATGTTGATTCACTGTATATGCCAGAAAGTCATTCCATACTTTCAATTTTGGCAATACATTGTTCAAACTATATATATATATATATATATATATATATCTATTTTTATATATATATATATATATATATATATATATATATATTATATATATATATATATATATATATATATATATATCAAGTTGTAAAACAGAGTATGGACATAGCTTAGGATTGAAAACTCCGTTTTCATGCTATAATTGTCCAAAGTTGTGTTGTCCATACATTTGGCTAGATGAAACATTACCAAAGGCCCTAACAATAAACTAAACTAACTCTAGATGAGCATATCACACATGAGATATCTACATGATATGATTGTAATATTATGGCCATTCTACTGGTCAATCCCTAAATTATTCAAGAGTTTTCAAGCCAATGGAGAACATCTTATAATCCAATGGTTTACGTAGAGCATCAAGGACAACTTGTAGTGCCATACCAAGGGTGAGAGAAGACAAGTTCATGCTTCATCAGTGAATCCTATCAACGAATTCATTTTTTTCTCCCAATGCTTGAGCATCCCAGTCTCTGGTGGTGATGCTTTGATTTCAATGCCAAAACCTTTAACAAGCATCAAATTTTTATCTCCAAAAATCATTGTTTTATGCCTCAAAATGCTCCTGGAAGGGTTCAGACTCCAATTTGACAAAGTAGTTCCCGATGGTAAAAATGGTCTTGTTAGTTGATTCCTCCACTTTTCCACTCTAAAATCGTCAATATGGATGGCTAACAATGTAGTGATCCAATTCAAATCAAACATCCCCATTTTTGGAGGATTTTGGTCCCAAACCGATTCTACTAAATGAGGTGAAGAAATTTTTCCTCTACCTTCTCTTGGGTGTACCATTTATTTTTGTTTGGAAGTTGTCTTTTCAACCCGATCTACAAAAGATCATGCTACCACTATCTTGTAATTATGAACCTATTCTACCAAATTGTATCCTCTGTCAACTATTCATTAGCATTTGGTGCAAAATCCTCAATAGAAGATAAGACTTGTTCCTCTTCTTGATCTAGCATGGAAGGCTCATAGAGCTTCAAATTCTAAAAATTCATGTTATTTTTTGTAACATTAGACAGGTATTCTAGTTTTGACTTGTGTTAGAGAGGCTAAGAACACGAGATCTTCAAAACCTAGAAAACGTTTCGCGAGATAAGCTTGTGAATCACCTTAATTAAATTAATTAACCATCATTTAAATTTTTCCTAAGCCTAACTTAGGAAAATTGGTTAATTAATAACAATTAACTAAGGAAAGGTGAGAATGATCTAAAAAATCACATGAATTGAGTTTGAGATGATCTTAGTTGCTGATGGAGATCTAATCATGGCCATTGGATCACCAATGAGAGATTATAAGTGCATGATGATGGGGATGGAGAAAATAAATCAAGTGAGAGGAGAGTGAGTTCCTTGGTAGATCGAGTTATCCAACTACAGAAGATGAGCAGGGAAGAAGAGTTCGAGCTAGGAGGAGAGTACATATAGTTTGAGGGTTAGCAGACAGATTATGAGAGAGAATTTCTAGAAGAAATTCCCTACAGTTTCCAATTATTCAAGGAGTTGCACAGAGGCTAGAGAAACCTGTGTAGGAGGAAAAGAGAGCAGTTTGATTTTATTGTTTGAAAGGGGTATTGGGCTCTAGATTGATGGGAAGGATTTCTAGAGGTGGTGTTGATGGAAAAAATTGACTGCATCAACATTTGGGAATCCACCCATTTGAGATGGTGGTTCTCACTGGTATTTTGGGTCCAATTACCTATAAAATGGATTTTGGATGGAGATAGAAAAAAGGATGATAAGATAAAATGATAATGGTTGAGCGATATTAAAGTTAATATAAAACTGAAATAATCTAATCTACTATACTTTACCTAGGTGTCTCAAAACATATGTAATAGAATGATAATGTTATTTAATGAAAATAAATATTCTCATAAACCAACATTTTATAATATCGATAAAAGTATTACTTTGATTAAATAGTTAATCAAATTAATAATAAGCTCAACACATATGATGTATCACTTTTGTTGTCCACTGTATCAAAAATAATTTGATTTCACACATCAATAATGATTGTGCTAAACTCAATAGACATAAATAATGAACAATGCTTAATCAATTGAAAAGATTCCTTTAATAATAGAAAGAAAAAATAACAAATAGAAGTACCCAATATATAAATGATTTGTGCATGCTAGAATTGGAATGGTTCAAATATATCATAACATGAAACTTTAGTACAAAAGTGCAACAAAAGTTTTTCTTTTCTCCAAAAATCAGAATCCTTTGCATGAGTTCGAGAGAGAAATTCATAGATCTTTTACAATAAGTAAGTAGAATTAATTCTCCTACAAATCCTCAACTAAAATATAACGAATTTTACAAAAAAGGTGAAAAGATGTAACATTCTCAATCAATTTAAGTTGAGCCAATAATTTGTTAAATTGCCTTTGAATTTCTAGAAGCGGTGATAACTCTGGAGGAGATAGAGGCTTAATGTGTATATGACAACTGAAAATAGATTCCTTTAGAGGTGGTAGCATTTGAATATATGTGTTAGTTAGTGCTTAAGAACCAGGTAATGGCTATGAGGTTTAATAAGAAATTTACAATTAAGATCAAAATGGACCTTGGTTAATTGGTCAATTCTATTAACAAACTAAGTCTTTTCTTCCAACCAATCCTTTCACAATTTCTCCACATATGGTAGTGAAAACTCTAGATGACTAGATATAAGATTTGATTCAAATAAAGAGTCTATAATGAAATCCACTATAGCATTGGAGAAATCATATGCAACATTAACCAATTTTTTCACTAAAAGAATTATGTTTTTCCAACTTTTGAAAATAATAGACTTTTGCATTTCGTCAACCTTCAGAAAATCAGATTTGTTTCCCTCTACGTTGTCCTGCCATTTTAATAATTCATTCAAGGTTTGTTTGACATCATCATAATAGGTCACGATGTATACAAATTCTTCATTTAATTTATATCCTAACTTGCATTGTACTTGTATCAAACTCAACTTATCATAGAAAGGTCGTTGTTGCTTTTGGAGTTGAGAATATAACTCACAAGCTTCTTGTTTGAATTTGGCCAAATAAGAGATTCCAACCTGCATTTGTTCCATTTTCAAATATAAATATTTCAGTTGTCCATCCTTTAGCTTGACTTCTTCGTAATGCTAGATTCAAAGTGCATTAATATTTTTTTTTCAATTCTGCCAATCTGACATCCTTTTGAATTAACTCTGACTGAAGTTGTGCTTTCAACTATTCCTTTTCTTTCATGAATTCTTGCTCCACGATAGCTATTTTTTTATTCTTCTCTTTAAGTAATTCTTTTACTTCTACTAATTTGTCAATAGTTGCATAGGCATAAGCTCCTATAAACTGAGTTAGTTTTCTAAGTTAATCACCAGGAGCGGTTGATGATTGTTTCCAAAGAACTTCAAGAGAAGTAGCAGAATGAGAATTCCCTGAGGCCAATGCTTGAGACTCTTCTAATTTTCTCTTCTTCATGCCTATTTTCACTATATCTTTATGCATTGGGCTGTAGGAAACATCCATATGAGGAATATCCTCAATGTTGAGGAATATTTTAGAGGTAGGATTCGCTGGGATAATTTCCACATCAGGTTGGGTAGGCAATGATGTCTTCTCTAGTGCTGATTGGTCTGACATATTCTTTTGCATGGTGCTAGAAATATTATGTGAATATTGTTGTTGGGAAGAAGTGTCCTTCTCTTTTTTTATGATTTCTCGTGCTCCTTCCTTTGACTTGATTTTCTCAAATTATTCCCAATTTTGAAATTTTGGGTCTTCTCTCTGAGCTTTCCCTTTAGGATTTGTAGAATTGGTTGTCCCTGTTTGTTTTTTTTGAGTGGAAGTCACAATGTATTTGAGAATTATACCTCTTTCCAAAGGAAGTTGTAGTAAATTCAAAGGCAAAAGAGACAACCTTGAATTCTTTAAAATCAAGAGTTGATCCCGTTCTTTCACTGATAATTTTTCATCAACATTATTTAAGATTATGCTATATGAGGAGGCTTCAACAAAAAAATCATCAAATCTATGTTGCTCATGATGAAATATTCTAATACTAGTGGTTGTAGCAATTTGACAAGCTATTCCATCAGGGTTATATGCTCTAATAGGGATGGTAACTATTTTTAAAGCCTCTATATGTTTTACTTCTTTCTTTGTGTGACCATAATTTCTTAGGGAATAAATTCCAAAAGGGAGAGGAAACTGACGCCATGCCCTTTTTTGTTGTCTTTTAGTGATTTAATCATCCCAGTGGTTGTCATTTAGTAAGCCACCTCCCTGCATAGTAGTTTATCGAGAATATAGAGGGGTAGGACATGAGGCACACCATAGCTTTCCTAAACTCTAATATAAGTAAATAATTCTTCACCTAGCCAATTTTATTTTATTTTATTAAGGTTATCCATGACTTTTGGAGACATTCTTAGAGGCTTGGAATTAAAGATTGTTTTATAGATAGGAATAATGATCAAGTTACAAATTTTTTAAAGATGGATGAGATAATTGGTTTCCCAAATAACATTTTGATAAATGTGAATTTGGATAGGATCAGAAGGATCCCATTTCCATCCCATTACTGGGAAGTCCAAATAAAAGTAGAGCCAATCCATAATATAGGCAAACATATAAAATGGAGGAATGATATTTTGAGAGACACACCGAGAGCTGCGAAAATATAAAATGTTTTTGGATAGATTATTGGGTAATAGAGTGGCTCAATTAAAAATCTAACTGTTGGGTGCGGGATCCCCCAAGGGAATTTTTCGGGCTTAGAGCCCAGATTTTGGTCAATTTTGTAATTCCAATGTAAAGAATCCACATTTTGTGGGCGCAGAGCGCGTAGTTTGCTAAAGAGTCATAGGGTTGTCCACCCTTAATTTTGATAATGTAATGTCGGCTGTAGAGATCTACCCACGGTTTGCGGAGCATGGGATTATATAAATAGAGTGAAGCTCTAAGTAATTAAGACATCACAATATATTGAATGATGAAGATGTATGCGAGATATATTTGAAGTGTAAAGTCTAGTTTTGGGTCATATAGTAGGAAGAGGCTCTGCAGCTGAGTGTGCAGAGGCCTAGTAGTCCGCAGTTGAGTGTGCCGACCTCTGTAGCTGAGTGTGCAGGGCGAGTCGATGTCTGTAATCATTTGGAAGCAATAATAAAGAGAAGTTTCTATCATTTCTGTGTATTTATTTCCTGTTTTATGCATCGAATATATTGGGTATGGATTGTACTTCTATTGCATCAATATTTATCACTGTTATTGTTAAGTGAATGCAAGTTAGAATATCTATTTATGCGAAGATAATCAAGACTTGTTAATATTATAAGTAATATATTTGGTGTAGTTTGGGAAATAGTGCAATTCGCTGCCAAAGCAACGTGAAAGCATCTCAGCCCCTGGTTAGGGCTACACGAAAGACAATTGTAACACTTCGCGAAGGTAGGTATTGAAGGTTGGAACAGTGCGCGAAGCAACCTGTGTGAAGGCAGGTCTAGTTGGACTAAACCAACATCACAGACATCTGAAGGGTGCGAAAACTTGGTTCCAGCAACCCCCATACTGCTTCGGGTGAGACTTCAGTCCACGCTCTGCGGGCTGATGCCGAAAGGGCGAATAGTGTAGGGATTTGTTTGGTTACATAACTCTGAACCTGGGTCAGGCCCTGATAAGCCAACAAATGATTCTGTTGTTGGGACCTGAACTTGCATAGAGATGTGTGATTTTGTATCATTGGAATCAAACTAAGAAAGAGATCGAAGGCTGATTGGACAGAAGAATTCACGAATTCGCGGTGCAAGAGAATAGAAACCTGCGACTGTCAAAAGAAGAGCGGTTAGATAGCTACCTGTACATAGAAATCCATGAAATATTTTTTGCGTCCTTCCCTACTGAGCTATACGAGTGGATCACGAAGTTAGCAGATAGCCAAGGAAGGTGGAAACTTGACGGTCCTATTGTGTGGACCCCAGAGCTAGTGCGAAGGTTGGAAGCGTCGGAGGATAAGATCGTGCACACTGTTGATGATTGAATCAATCATATTATAACATGATTTTTTACTGAGTTCATACTTGACACCTCAATCAGCTACAATGAGGCAGAGCGACGCTTTATCAAAGAACCGCAAGGTAAGTACGTAAAGTTTTGAATACTTGGATTAAAATGTTGTTGTGCAAAAAGAGGGTTATGCAGTTACCTTGATGTTCTGGGCTACACAAAGTGGAAAGTTTAAAGGAATAAAGGAAATAAGGGTCCATAAAATAGCCCCTTGATTTCACCTTCGTGAGGGGACGAGGAAGAGCTTGCGAAGGTCTCTCCAAGAAGTGCTATCTATCTGAAAAGGCAAAGAATTCCGCGAATACCACCTCCACCCACACCACCACCAGCTTCACCACCATCACCTTCGTCTTCACCCATACCAACTCCACTACCGTCGTGATTCAATATGGCAAGCATAGTGAAGTTTCCTATCTTCAAGGGTTTGGGAAATTAGGATCTAGACCAATTTTGGTTCGTTGTAAGGGTTGTATGGGAAGCGCAAGGAGTTACATATGACCATATAAAGAGAGAGACATTGGTTAGCACCATGCAGGATCACGCACTGACATGGTATATTAAGTACTCCAACGATAACGGAAATGAAAGAGTTGCGGATATCTAAACAATGTTAAATAGAGAATTTAGCAGGCCTAAATCTGAAGCACAGTCGATTGTGGGATTCAAGGAGATCATGATGCTACTAGGCGAGATGCCTTGGGAACTAGATTAGAGGTTGAAATGTATGATCCGTGAAGCCCATGTGAATTTGACGGATGCACAACATTGCGAGTGGTTTGTAGCTTTGCTGCTACCACATTTAAGGAGTGCGCTATTGCAGTGGAAGATAACAACTCAAGCAGAAGCTTTGGAGATTGCCATGAGGCTTCACGAGACCCTGATGCAGGATCCTAACTTAAGAGTTTAGTAGATCCATGCGCAGCTGAAGAATCTATACCTTGAGATGTAGAGTTTGAAACAGGACAAGACAGTTTGACCATAAGTGCGCGAAGAAGTATGATGTGTGAAATGCAAGGGTCAAGGTCATGAAAAAGAGCACTGCTTTTTTTTTACAAATTACCTCACAGGAGGAGGATCGACGTTGTTAAGACCGGAAGCTTGAGCAGGACCTAGTGTAGTGCCTGCTTTATGGTGCGCGATGTGTCAAATAGTTGTAAAGCATGCCACAGATAATTGGCACTTGTTACAGAAGTATACGCAAAATTTGCAACAATTCTTCTGCAACTTTTGTAGGATGGTGGGACATGATGAGAGTACTTGTAGAAGTTATGAGTTGATGATGGATAGGATGCCCACCTATAGAGTTTAGGCTGAAACCTGGCCCCTTGACCAGAATGCAGGAATGGTGCGAATAGGATTTCAGGGGTGGAGACGAGGCTGAGGTGGAGGAGGACCTAGAAGGGGTCGCAGATAGTTGATTTTATACAATTGCAGAGGGCCAGGACACTATGCCCGTGATTGCATGAATCCAATGCACTCATCGTGTTTGGATTGCACACTGTTTGATTATGATACATAAGATTTTCCTACGCTGATAGCTAGGATACATGACAAAGGAGCACTACTACCTCCCCTAACTCAGAACCTGCAGATGATGAGGTCTGAGCTGAACGAGGAAGACCCGAATGTAAACATTGTGCTTCGAAGTGGAACCACGATAGGAGATGACAAGGGAAAATAGCCAGAAGATAGTACTTGGGTTTGCAAAGCTCTGACGAAAGAAATTGAGTTTGATTTGGAGCCCACTCGACAAACCTTCATGGAAGCTAAAAATAGCTTTGCTGATGCCTCCACTTCAGGAAGCAAAGATAGACCGGAGCAGAAATGGACCCATCTATGCTCACAATGTTCTTGGAAACCTGTATGAAGTTACTGTGTTACAATATGGCTATGAAAGGGCTACGAGAACTCATCAACAGATGTGTTGGGATTGCACCAGGAGAACCATGCGTAGTTTGGAAGATCAGAAAACATAAAACAAGGATGGGACGAGAAATGAGACTAACCATGCAGATCAGAGAATATGAGATGGATCAAGTTATTCTGGATTTGGGATCAGATGCGAATGTTCTGCCGAAACAGACATGGTAGCGAATGGGGTGACCTATGATGCAATGGTCTCCAACTTAGCTAAGGATGGCGAACCAGCGTAAAATAATACCCATGGGTTGATTGCAGGGAATAACTATGGATATTGAGGGAGTGAGTGCACTGGCAGAATTCGAAGTGATAGAGATTGTTTATGATAACAATCCCTACCCCGCGCTCTTAGGAATTGACTGAGCCACTGACATGAATGGGGTAATGAATCTGAAGAAGTAGAAAATGATCTTTGAGAAGAAATCACTGCGTGTAATTGTACCCATGGACCCTACTGAAGGATCGCGCTATACGGAGCCAGTGCGCGACTATGAAAGTCATGATGATTTGGACTGCATCTACAAGATAAAAATGGGAGACCAAGACTCGGTGAATCCCACCATGGATGGAAGAATTACATGGGATCACAAGAGCTCATGTACTTCAGATCTTGACGAAGAAATAGAGCGATGGCAAAATCGGTTACATGAGGTAATTACATTGAATTGCAATATGATGACCAGGTCGCTACACTGTGTGTCGACAAAAGTAAGAGATATGCCTAATTTTTATGGATTGAAGGAGGTTGATACCTTCTTGGATGCACTTGAAAGGGAGGTGCTGGAAAAGCAATGGTTCCAGGCCTTGGACTAGGTACTGCACGCTACGCCTGCGAGATGGTGGGGTATGCACAAATGAAGCTTTGACGATTGGCATGAATGTAGGAGAATGATGAGAGTACGATTTGGGAAACCTAAGGTATGAGTAATAGACAAGTACAATGGATAGGATGATTCGCGCGCCCATCTAGCCAAGTGGACGCAGGCATTTGGAGAAAAGCCCCAACCTGCATAGAAGAACATGTACTCCACACTAAAACACCTGGTCAATAAGCATGTGTTGGGGGGGCGAAATTGCAGATGGCTATTAATGTTGGGAAGACATTATGCAGGAAGAGAAACTACAAAAAAGATTCTATGCGCAAAAGTGTTCAACTAGGTATGCAACGTGTTGACCAAGGTATGCAATGCGCAGCAAAGTTATTAGGACCTACGCATACCTGTAGTGTTATGGGCTTATCAGACGACATGCAAGAAATTGACGGGACATACACCTTTTGGGCTTGTCTATGGAGTGGAAGCCATAATGCCTATGCAATACATCATGCCTAGTCTGTGCATAACAACGCTCACAGGTATGATGGATTGCGGAGCCCAGAGGAGAGGCTCGCATAGTTAGAGGAGCTCGAAGAAGAGATATTTTTGGCTGGATTTCATCAACAGGTCCAAAAGTAGCGCAAAAAGGCATGGAACGATTGACATATTAAGTTGTGCACCTTTAAGGTGAATGATTTGGTGCTGTTATATGATAGTAAGTTTGATAAATTTCAAGTGAAGCTCAGAATGCATTGGCTGGGACTGCATGTTATTAAGGAAATTACAGATGATGGTGCGATACAGTTGGTAAATTTAAATGGAGAACCCTTCCTAGGAAAAGTGAATGGAAGTCGTTTGAAGCCATACACAGGTGACCTGACCATTTGAATAGCTAACAAAAGCATAGTCTTAGAACTCCAGGCAGCTGAAAGGAGGCACGGGAATATAAACTACTCTACCTAAGAACTGCACGATATTAGGACTGCGCATAGTAGCAAAGTGTCACAGGGTCCGCGATAGTGCGAGGGTAGCTACGCTACCACGCGGGTCAGTTGGAAGGTGACCATTAGAGTCACTATTCACGATGTGATGCTTGGTTTGAGACCAAATGGAGCAAGCGACAGGCATTTAAGGCAAACTTTATGGGCTAGATTCTTGAAAATCTGCTGCAAATCGAGCATTACTGGATCGAATGTGGGGGGAATAGTCGAATTAAAATTCAAAAGGCGCTATAAATTACAAAAGGTTGTCTAGCAAACGACACTTGGCAATTTGAGAAATGAGTTGTTGCGCGCTCAGATATTCATGAACCGAGACTTGTTTGATATTATGAGAGCTAATTCATTGCTTGAGCAATTACCAGAGACATTGAGAGAATTGTGGAATCTCACTATGGCAACACCCGAAGAAGTCATGGATATCAGAGCAATGACCGCCGAGGAAGCTACGCAGGTAATTACTAAAGTAGAAGCCCTAGAGTGTGCCAGGATAGTCACTGATATCCCTAAATCACCACGCATGCCGAGACCTAAGAAGGATGAGCAGGCCATGATACCGATGCGCTTCTTGCCTAGAAATTTGCTAAGGGCCAAGCTCACAATGGAGGAAAAGGGGAAGGCCATGAATTTGGAGGCCGATGAGGAGGAAGATTTTGAAGAGATCCTAGTGGAGGAGGAGGATGTAGAGATGGAAATCGAAACCTAGGGTGCGGACCCTCTCACTAGGTTGCCTGCATATGTTCCTCCACAGAAGGGTAAAGCAAAGGTTCCCAAGAACATAGATGAGAGCAAGAGCTCTCTGCAAACTCCGTTGCTCCTAGATGACATTATTTTTGACGGAGCGCACTTAGGATGGGTTCCCGTGCTGAAATTTGAATATTGGGACCTCGCGGACCATGAAAAGTTCCCACATCTCACGACCGCGTAGCTAATGCACCAGAAGAAAGACGTGTCATCTGGAATAATAGAGTTGGAGCCGTGCAAATGGCTAAGAGGTGTTGAGAAAGTAGGGTTGCTAAACCTACTCTGGGTGCCACATTACCACCACACCCCAGTGACCATTTTTGTCATCAGGCAGCTACTTTGCTTGGTGCATGATGGGTGCTTGTGGTTGGAGGAGCCCATCCCCATCAGAGAACATCTAATTCACAAGATTACACAGCTCCCTTGCATAGGGGAGGACCCAACGAACATTTTAGAAGGAAAGAGTGATGATTTGGCCATCGCAGAGGCCATGAAAAAGAAATTTAAATTGAAGAAGAAGAAGCGAGGGTACGCCATTTCCGACATCAACAACCCTATGGTTATGGTCATGACTTAGATATTGGTAGGAAAAGTGATGGGGAAGTGCTGCACAGATGAGGTTCCCACGCTGGTGGTTGCACTAGCAACGTAATGCGTAGAAGGGGTCCAGTTCAATTGGGCAAACCATCTATGCGGTGAGTTCCTTGAGAACTACCGCGAGGCACAAGATCAAGGAAACACATTTCATTATGCATGGTTTCTGTTGTCAATAGTACTGGTGGCATGGGAATTTCCCAAAGATAGCTAGTTCCCGACGATCGTGCGAGACCTTCTGGAGGTAGCGAAGTACGCTTTGTTGTGGGCAACTAGGGACACACAAAGGATAAGGGAGAGCAAGGTATTTTGGGTGCTCATGGAGATGAATATCAGAATGGGGATTAATCGCAAGCAGCAGTTATCACCCACGGTCTACAATAGTCTGCAAAGTTTCACAGAATTTAAAGCAGATTTCCACCATGTCTTCATTAGGGCACGGAAGTACCCTACGAAGACATGGCATGAGCTACCTTACTTAGCAACCGACGATGTAATTTTCACGGTGCTTGAGTCTTGGCTGCCAGAGTGGCGCGCTCCAGCTAGCCCCGTGGTGGAAGCAGATAAGTCCGTCACGCAACAGAAGAAGGAAGATATGAAACTGCAGATGGCGCAACTGGTGGAAAAACACAGGAAGGAAGAAATAGTGGCTTAGGCCGAGGCGACATGCAATGATGTGAAGTTGGCCAAGGAGCAACATAAGAAAATAGAAGAAGAATGCAAAGGACAAAATTCACCTTCGCCTGAGCCAGAAACAAACACTGAACAAGGTGGCGCGGACGCACAGACAACATCCACCTAGGTATAACGTCCTCACCCAAGAGAGCAGGTAGGGCCGCGAAAGAAGACGAAGGCCTCAAAATTTTTTTTCAACCCTATCACCCTTATTGAAGGGGATCTACATGCTATTGGCGAGATGGTGAGGGATGTCCCTGTGGAGGCCCTCTAGCAGTTTGAGGAGGAACACTAGTTGGTATTGGGGGTTATCCGAGCACAAATACAGGAGTTGCAGGTGCACACTCCACAGGCTGGCACTGTGTCAAATAGCCTCACAGTTGGCACTTCCGCGGCCGAGGAAATGTTGCGTGCCCGGATGACCAACACAATAGTGCTTCTAGATGGAGCACTCGTTACAGAAAATGAGGTCGATAGGCCTATGGTCAGTAGGTTGAAAGGGATCAGGTTAAACATGGTTGCGCTCCATCGGGAGAGCTCTATATTTTATAGGATGAAGTCACTGCAGAACTATGGGCTAGGGAGAGCCACACGCTACAGGTAATGAGCGAGCAACACATCAACATTGAGCAGTTGATCCTACATCGCAACGAGGTCGTGGAGTAGAATAGACAAATAGTGCAGGTGATGGAGGAAGCTTGCCAGATGGTCCCAAAGTTAGCCATCCAAGCAAAGGAATCAGTGGAGGACGTGTAAGCAAGTTAGCAGTAGGGGTGCATGATGCCAGAGTTGAAATGACCAGGGTTCAGTTGGAGCTAAACCTTCAGATAATAGAACTGCAGTTGAAGGCGCAACCTTCAACTCCACCAGAGGTTAAGGAACAACACACCACCACGATCATAACAACAATGGCAGCGGTTAACCAAACATAGAGTGCTCAGAGACAGAGGTGCATGAGCTACAGTAGGGATACAATGAGGTAAAAGGGACGACATAGATTTTTTCCCTTACATAGAGGCTCACCAGGATGTAGCAGGCAAAGGCGCTCAAGGAGCAAGTGGATGCTACTCGACATAAAGAGGTAGTTTTGAAAGCGCGCCTACAGCCATGGATCGATGAGGCTTATACCATTACATCCTCCATTGAAGAAAAGCTTGCACAACTACAAGAAACACAGGAGAGGATTTAGGGGCAGCAGTTCAGCCACAACGGTCACTGAATAACGCGTAGAGGAAGTATAGCAGGCAGCCGCTCACTGCACTGCCGAACTTGCAGCGATCCAATCAGAGTTGGGAGGTCTTCGCGCAAAGAACTCCGCACCTACAAAGTGACTCGAGGGAGAGTCATTATGTTTGTGTTGGGGGCCAGTTGGGTGCGGAATCCCCCAAGGGAAGTTTCAGGGCTTAGAGCCTAGATTTTGGTCAATTTTGTAATTCCAATGTAAAGACTTCACATTTTGTGGGTACGAAACACGTAGTTTGTTAAAGAGTCATAGGGTTGTCTGCCCTTAAGTTTGATAATGTAATGTAGACTGTAGAGATCTAGCCATGGTCCGTGGACTATGGGATTGTATAAATAGAGCGAAGCTCTAAGTAGTTAAGACATCACAATAGATCGATGATGAAGATGTATGCGAGATAGATCTGAAGTGTAAAGTCTAGTTTTGGGTCATAGAGTAGGAAGAGGCTTTGCAGCTGAGTGTGCAGACCCTTGTAGTTGAGTGCACAGGGTGAGTTGAAGTCTGTAATCATTTTGAAGCAATAATAAAGAGAGGTTCCTATCATTTCTTTGTATTTATTTCTTGTTTTATGCATCGGATATATGTGGTATGAATTGCACTTCTATTGCGCGAATATATATAGTTTTTATTGTTAAGTGAACACAAGTTAGAATATCTGTTTACGTGAAGATAATCAAGACCTGTTAATAAGATAAGTAAGATATTTGGCGTAGTTTGGGAAATAACGTAATTCGTTGCGAGAGCAGCGTGAAAGCATCTCAGCCCCTGGTTAGGGCTGCACGAAAGGTGATTGTAACACTTCGCGAAGGTATTGAAGGTTAGAACAATGCGTGAAGCGACTTGCATGAAGGCAGGTCTAGTTGGACTAAACCGACATCATAGACATCTCAAGGGTGCGGAAACTTGGTTCCAGCATCCCCCCATTCTGCTTTGGGTGAGACTTCAATCTGCGCTCCACGGGCTGATTCTGAATGGGCCAGTAATGTAGGGATTTTTTTGGCTAAATAACTTTGAACCTGGGTCAGGCCCCCATAAGCCAACACTAACCCTTAGATTCCCCGTCAATTAAAGAAACCCAGGTATTGGGAAATTCAGAAAGATTGGGTTAATCTTATAATTTGCACGACATGGAAACAACTTGACTATAAGAATTAGCAAGAAAATCTATAGAATATATACCATCTTCCTCTGCTTTGTGTTTGCTTGGGTCTTGCCTCCATTCTCTTAAGGAATGTAAAAACAAGTCCATGCTTCTTGAAAAAGTCTTGCACATAATTTTTGTCGAAAATGCACAGGGGTTTAGGAAAATGGTACTTAACTTGAAGGTATTTTGACATGAGTGAGCCAATCACGATTCCATTTTTGGTGTGAAACTTCCATTCTAAAATATCTAGATTCTCGACCACCCATATGACTATATCAATGTAGTGCATTAATCTGAGCTTTGCTGCAATTATATGCAAGAAATAATTTGTTGTATCTTGAAGGGTTTCCTTCATGGTAGGTGATTGGTCATCAACTATCAAAATCATCAGTGTAACGCAACAATTTTCATATTCAAAAAACTTCTAGATATTTTCCCATGAAGATCCCCCTGGATCCCTTGTACAGACCGTGTTTTTGAAAAGAGTTGCATTAGGAATCTACAATCTCACTATATGGGTCGAAAGTTTGTTGTAGAGGAGATTTCTTCTTAGATTTTAACATAGCCTTCTTCATCATGTTTGAGTGAGAACTATAAAAGCTCCCCTGTATGTACTATGAAAAAAATACATAGCAAATTAATTCAGAGGAGGGAGAAAGTGAGAATCAACAGTAATGAATTCTAATCTGGCGGCTTAACCCGTTAAATTAAATAACTTTCATAATCAATATGCCAGTGCATAACCATAATGAAAATTCATGGTTGATTGGACAATTAATATGTTGGAGGCCACATTAAATGTGCCAAGTCAGAGTCCTGAAGTGGAGTACCCGGGAAGAACACGAAACACAATTTTATAAATTAGTTGGGCTTCCAAGTTTATAGGTAGTAGAGGAGTGAGACTGAGTGTAATATCCCAGAAGGGAGAGCCTAGATATAATTAAAATAGAGTTCCAGGTATAAGAGGTGTGAACTCAGTAGAGAGGAGAGAGGAGTACTCGGAGTCTGAATTCTTGGAAGGTATTATAAATTGGAATTCAAAAAAGCTACAAGTTTCCAGGTACGCGGGTCATTACTTAGTGTATAAATATACTATATAAGTGTAATTTGAACCTTCTATGTGCACAAATAAAAAAATGTGATGACTTGAGGCTTGAAGCCTACATGTCTGGAAACTTTTGAAATTAAATTTTAAGAAGTTACAGGGTTTTAGGTACTAGAATATCTCATTGGAAATTTTAACATAAAAATAACACTTTTTCAAAGGACTTAATTATAGTATAGTAGTTAAGGTTGCGGTGGTTCTAAAAAATGGGCATATTTTATTATTTTAACGTTTTTGAGGCAAAAAGGGATTTATTTAGGGATTTTTTTGAAAATAAGGGTCCACATTATTATTATGATAAAAAAATAATGGGGGTTGTTGTTTGCTAAAACAATTGGCAACACACTAGGTGAAACAATTATCTTTGTTATGAAATGAAGGAAAATACGAAATAGAGACTAGACGATGTAAAAATGACATATTTAAAATTTCTCATCAAATATATCCATGGTACAAAAAAAAAAATCGTATTTTTCATTATTTATGAACTTGTGAAAATTTTCCCCATAAATTATATATTTATAGCAAAATATGCATTTTCAGTGATAGACCTTGTTGAAAATCAACTTTTGAGAATGTAAAATAATCAATAGGATTTAGTATTAAAAATAAACTTTAATACCACTGGAGGAGCCACTGTTGTGAGTAGACGTCCATAGCCCTGACATCGTTACCTTCTAGCCCTAGATATGCTAGTATCCCATTCATTAGAAATAACGTCAGAGAGTATATATCTTACAAGTTATATTTAAGTTAATTTAAAGCCACTATCATAGCTTGGTGACCAGATATTGGCAGTGCCATTCACAGGACCTAACAAGAGTGAACACATTGGCTCATGATGGGACCTCTTGTATTATAGTCATATTGCTAGAAGCCATTACCCTGGCTTGGTGACCAAATATGATAATGTCACTACTGTTAAAACCCATGATCATGGTAGGTTGGATTGTGATCAAACCTCCTATTTTTCAATTAATATAATATATTTTTGAATTACACTCTAAAACATTTTGTGAAATGGACGGGGAGGCAAATCCACTCCTTAAGATATGGGATGGTGTAAAATTTTCAGGTGACTAATATTTGCTTGATTAATTTTATATCTTAAGAGATGATTACCTTGAGGCAATTTTTGATAGGTATATTTTCCCTTCATAGAATCAGGGTAAAATAGTTCATAAAATAATGACAAGAAAAACATAATAAACTATAACCAAGGATACTATTGGTTAGGAAAGTTGAAAAAAATAGAGTAATATCATCTTCATTGTGTTTTTATCTTGAAGAAAAGACTTTGTATACGATTAACAGAGTATAACTAGTCACAAAATAATAAATCCAAAAGCACAACAAATAACTACAAAACCAACACAAGTAAAGAAAGGTATGAAAAATAAAATACTCATGGAAGGTTAAACTAATTAAAGGTATTTATTTTTCCATAAACACACCGAATATACGTATGATTATTCACGTATTTATAGAAGTATTTATATATATAGAGTTCCTTTCCTCCCTTGAAGATCTTGTATGATAAAGGTATATGGCCAACTTGTTTTACAATTTGAAATGGGCCTAACCATATTTTTTGAAATTTAGTATGTTTACCCTTTTCTTCATGGGCTTTGTCCCATTTCAACACTAGATCACCTGTTTGAAAACTTTTATTACCAATTGAACTACTATCGAACCAATTCTTGACAATTTTTTGGTATTTAGTGTAGGTTTTATTTTCTTTCTCTTTCTCTTCCTCTAGTTTGAATATATGAGATAATATTTGTTGAAGGGAAGAACAAGGTTGTTCCTCAATTGATTGTACCAAAGCCAAAGAAGGCAAATAAATATTTGGAGGAAGAACTGCTTCCTTCCTATAAACTAGGAAGTAGGGTGAGGTACCTAATGATGCCTCATAAGTTATTATATTAACCCAAAGAGAAAAAAATAAGGCATTATGCCAATTTATTTGATTGTCCTCTCTAGTTCATTTGATGATTCTTAAGAGATTCTTATTGGTAGATTCTACTAACCCATTACCTTGAGGATAGTAATTAGCAAAATATTTAACTTTAAAATACATATTAAGAGTGAATTCAATGAGTGCATTGCTGGAGAAATATGATGCATTGTCAAACATTAAGGCGCTGAGGAGATCAAACCTAGTGATAATATTTTCATCAATAAAATTGATGACTTGTTTTGAATTAACAACTTTCAAAGGGATGACCTGCACCCATTTTGTGAAATAATTTGTAGTTGTGAGAATATACCTATGCCGCTTAGAGGAATGAGGAACGATCTCATGTATTATGTCCAATACCCATTGTTCAAAAGGTTGTTCAATATTGACTGGCCATAATGGTAAGGCGACCTTCCTTTCTATACCTAAAGTTGTTTGACATGTTTTGCACTTTCTGACATATGCATGGGAATCTTTAAATAAAGTTGGCCAATATTAGCCAACATGAAGGATTTTATGTGCAGTAGTGTCACCTCCATAATGTCCATTGACTAGTTCATTGTGCATTTCCTAAGAAAACCAGAGTCATAAATTTTCCAAATGTAGGTTTTAACCTTGTACAGAAATTACCTGCATATGAATTCTAAAACAACGAAAATAAACAATGCGAGAGCATAACACATAAAACACATATACACGAATATTTTCCCCTAGATCCCAAAACCGGGAATACCAGCTTGATTTTTCATTATATTCCTTTCAATGTTACAATACATATTTATACATGCCGAAGCATCCAATACCATGGACCAAAAACCATCTCATACAAAACCATGGAATGAAAACCATCTCGTCCAAAACCATGTGCGAAAAACATGCACAAAACTATAGGTAGGTCAACCCAACCTAATATAGGGTCCAAAACCAAAATTTTCCGGGGCACTGCCCCAAACCCCATAGAGTGGGGTTACCTGCACCCCTCAAACCCCCTATGACTCCCCTCACTACACAATCACCGCAATGAAGGGGGGGCTGTGTCTCCCTTATAACCCCCCAGGTAACTACTTAGGCTAATCGTGGAAAGAATATAACACAACCCAACATTCTCCCACTTGTTATTTTCCTTCCACAAGGGGCCACAAGAGAGCTTAGTCATTTATCTAGCACTGCAATGCCCATTGTTTCTCTACACCAAGAGAACTTCTCAGAGCTCACAGATTTTGTCAATGCATCTGCATAATTCTTCAAAGTGTCCACCTTTACCAGCAACACCTTTTTGTCTTCTATCATATCCCTCACAAAGTGATACTGAACATCAATGTGCATTGTCTTTGAATGATAAGTAGGGTTATTTGCCAAGAAAATTGCACTTTAGCTGTCACAGTCTATCCTTATAGCTCCCTGTAATAACCCATACTTGAACACAATCTCTGCAGCCAAACTGCTTCCTTGCTTGCATGAGTGGCTGCCATGTATTCTGCCTTTGTAGTTGATAGTGCCACTACAAATTTTTTCTTACTCGTCCAACTGACTGCACCTCCAAATAGGTTAAACACATAACCACTTGTATATATTCTCTAATCCAGATCTCCAGCCCAGTCTACATCAACAAAGCCATGAATATCCAACACTCTGTCCAATCTTGGTCTTCCTTGGTAGCACAAACCATAATCACTCGTGCCATGCAAATACCTGAAAACCCGCTTCACTATTGTCCAGTGCTCCTTCCTTGGTTTTGACATAAACTTGCTCAATACTCCCACTACATGTGCAATGTCTAGTCTAGTACAGACCATTTCATACATCAGGCTACTGGTTGCACTTACATATGGAACATGGGACATGTCCTCTTCCTCTTCTTGTGTCTTGGGACACTGTTCAACAGATAACTTCACACCTATAGGAATAGGAACCTTCACTGGTTTACTATCCTACATATTAAACCTCTGTAGTATTGTCTCGACATACTTCCTCTGGTTTATCTAGAGCTTCCTCTTTTTGCTATCTCTTTTAATTTCCACGCCCAAAATATAGTTTGCAGCACCAAGATATTTCATGTTGAATTTAGAGGACAAATGGGTCTTCAAATCCTGGATAATTTCTTTGTCATTTCCAACTAGCAACATATCATCCACATACGAGACCAGATAAATAACATGGTCACCAATTAATTTAAAATACACACAGTGATTTGCTTTTCTTCTGGTGAAGTCAAGTCCTCGTATAAATGTATCAAATTTCTGATACCACATCCTTGGTGACTGTTTTAACCCATACAGAGAATTATTTAACTTTCATACTAGTTCTTTCTAACCCTTCACTGCAAAACCTTCAGGTTGTTTCATGTAGATCTCCTCTTCTAGATCCCTGTGAAGAAATGGTGTCTTCCACAAGAATTCCTTCTTAGCAAGGAAATGCAACTAAGTGGTACATTGAACTCTTAGGGGGCACCTTCATTTATTTCAGTGATTTGGCTACAATATTTTTGAACCATTTTTAGTTGCCTGTCAGTTATGATGCTGGAATTGACCTATTAGCTAACTTTCACTAGGACCAGGCAACCCACATTTTGGATCACATTCAGGAACGGAGGAGAAGGAATAGGCTCATTAAAGCCGATATTCCACAAGAATTCCTTCTTGAATGGTTTCTTAAATATTTACAACCCGAGATTTCTAAGTATGTATCGCTCTTTGGTGTGTTCACTGAAGAACTTGCTATGTTTAGAGCCCAACAGTTAGAAAATATATATTCTCAATATGAGGTTCTTCAAAAAATTCTTCCTGATGCTCCTATGTCCAAGGTTGATTTAGCCAAGCTGAAGCCAAGGCCCCATCCTGACGGGATGGTCAGCTCGATTAATGCTAACACAACCAACCTATTAAATCAATTGCAACAATTGTCTTTACAAACTGCTTCTTCTATGCAAGCGTCGCCATCAGTGCCTATGCCTTCTCAACCTTCATTTATAAATGTCATCCAAACTTCTAACCCCAAAGGAAACCAACAATCTGATGGGAATAAGAAAGGATGAGGTATGAAAAAGAATCAGGATGGGAAGGGTAATGCAAACAAATCTGACAATGATGTTCAAGGGGGTAAAAAAAAGTCTAAGAAGAAATTAAAGTTTCCATGAAATACTCATATTTTCCCTAAGATCTAAGATGCTCAATGCTTATTAGTTCAGCAGAGGTCTTCTAGCTCCCAGTTTGTGCTAACTAACCCTTTTCCCCAAGGGCAGCAATTACTTGCTAACGCGAACTCTAGTACTGGTACCCCCGCTGGGGGCAACCGGGAAGGGGAAAATACATCAAATTTTTACATGATCAATTGACATATTGATGTTTCTACACAGTTATGTGATTATGGTGAATCATAATCATCCAAGACTAAGTCTTCTCCCGATGTTTCGGAGCCACTCCATATCGAGAGGGCCATAGTTGAGTTTATACTTTGAAATAAAGGGTCTACAAAACGCTTGACCATTAACCCTAATGCTAAGGCAACCCATAACTACTCGATTATAGAAGATTTGGCTTAGAGTCCTTATGCTATGTCAGTGTTAGAGGTACTCTAGTCATGCCAAACACAAAGGGGTGCATTTCTCACTGCGATTAGAGCAGTTGATCCAGAAAACTCTCTTGTGCTTACATTCGATATGTCGAACATCAAGAAGAGACTCCAACATCATATGGCTTTTCAGATTAAGTCTACGTATCGAAAGGCAAATATCTTTCGAACTGTAGTCAATGAGGGATATTCCACATGTGTAATGTCCATATCATGTTGGAAAGCTATTGGACCACCTCAGGTTGTTCCTTCACCTACTCTATTGACAAAATTTGATGGTCATTCTCATAGACTGCATGGGATTATTCCATCCTTTCCCATTTGTGTTGGGGGCAAGGTGGTAAATATTGAAGTATAGATAGTTGATGTGAATCTGGATTACATTCTCCTTTTAGGTAGGAATTGGATTTATGAGATGGATGCCATTGTATCATCATTATTTCACATCCTTTGTTTTCCTCATGAAGGGAGAATTGGAAAAGTTGATCAGATGGATTATTCTCTGGGTGACTCCCATGAATCTACTATTCCACTGGTGAACAATCCCAAGTAGCCTATAGAGAATTTAGGAGTTGGAATGTACTCTTCCTTAATGGTTACCTTTGATTTTCCTACTCCTATAGCTAGAATTAATGCTATTTCATCCTCCAAGGTGCCTTCTCGAAGAGAGTTCTTTAGAACTCATTATTTTTGGATCCTTGGCCCTTACACTCATTTAACACCACATTAGAGGAGGGGAAAGTAGGTGGAATGGGATGTCCTATGTCTATAGCTGAAATTGCTTATCAATCTATTGTTAACAATGCAAAATCCGATCCTACTCCTTTTTCACCAGAGGAGCTGGAAGGGGATGTGGCTTTGACCTGAACTCTAGATTCGACTTCTGCTCTAGCTTCTTAGATATTGTCTTGCCATCTAAAGAAGAAATTATAGAAGCAATAATGGGTGTGGAAAGACCATGGAAGGATTTACATCATTCTTCATATTTCCTCCCTCATTTGCAGTAAGTTGAATCAAGTTTGTCAAGTTCTTCATTTTCTAGTGATGTTCATGCAGTTTTAAACCCTTTGGCCCCAACACAGTTTTCTGCCGAAGGTAACATGTCTATTATTTCACAAACTATTTCAATGGACATCTCTAGGAATCCCAACATCATTGAAAATGTCTTCATTGGAGCTGACTATTCCCCTGAAGAAATTCAAACTTATACCGATCTCTTTAAAGAGTTTCGAGATGTGTTCGGTTGGCCTTATGAGGAAATTCCTGGGATAGATCCATCTATAGTTAGCATGATATCAAGAAGTACGAAAATGCAAAACCTATTCTTCAAAAAATTCGACCGGTAAACCCTAAAAAAGTAGCAACTATCAAAGCTGAAGTTGAGAAGTTTCTTAAGGCGGGTTTCATATACCTCATTCCCTTAGCTGAGTGGGTCTCTAATCCAGTTCCCGTAGACAAAAATCAAGGAATGATCCATGTATACATTGAATTTAGGGACCTAAATAAGGCTTGTCCTAAGGACAATTACCCCACACCCTTTATTGATCAGATTATTGATGAATGTGCAGGTAATGAAATTTTCTCGTTTATGGACGGATTTTCTGGTTATAATCAAATTAATATCCGTCTAGAAGATTAACATAAGGCACCTTTTATTTGTCTCTGGGATACATTTGTGTATAAAAAACGCTTTTTGGCCTAAAAAATGCTGGAGCTACTTTTCAGCGGGCCATATCATATGATTTTCATGATATCAAACACATTATCGAAGCTTATTTAGATGATTTAGCTGATCGTTCTCAAAAGAGAATAGATCATCCTAAACATCTTCGATTTATTTTTGAACGATGTTGTTTTTATAAAATCCAGTTGAATTTGAATAAGTATGTTTTCACCGTCACATCCAGTTGGTTGTTGGGATTCATCATATCGACTGAGGGGATTCATGTAGATCCCTTCAAGGTTGAGGCAATACTTTAGTTTCCTCCCCCCTCCTCTATACGTCAACTTCAGAGCCTTCAAGAAAAAGCAAATTTCTTGAGGATATTTATAGCCAAGTATGCCAAAATCACAAAAGGATTTATGAGAATGCTTAAGAAAAGCATCTCATTTCTATGGGATGATTTTGCACAATGCTCTTTCGATACTTTGAAAAAAGCATTAACCTTTGCTACTTTGTTGAGTCCCCCTGATTATAACAGAGAATTCCTTTTGTATCTCGCTACAGGAGAATCAACTATTGGTATGTTTCTGGTTCAGGAAGATGATGCCTTATGTGAGCACGTAATATACTATCTGAGTCAAGGCTTAGTAGGTCTTGAACTGCGCTACTCTCCCATTGAGAAATTAGCTTTGGAAGCTGTCCATGTTGTCCAATGACTTAGACATTATATTTTGATTCGAAAAACTTTTGTCTTAGCAACCATTATTCCATTTTAGTTTGGTCTCAGTAGGTGAGTGATTGGGGGCAAATATACTAGATGGATTGTCACTTTACAAGAATTCGACCTCGAATTCATGTCAACTAAGTCTAAGAAATCTTCAGTTTTTGCAGAATTGATCTCAGAGTTTCCTTGTAAGGAAGAAATTGCTTAGGAGGAAACTTTTACTAATGAACATCTGTTTCTTATTTCCTCACAAGATCCTTGGTATGGGGATATTATTATATATCTCCAGACTTTGAAGTTTCTGCTCTCTTTTTTCCAAGGATGAACGTAGAAAATTACATCATCTCGCCAAAAGATATATTATTATAGGTGACAATTTATAACTTTGCGGGGTTGATTCAATCCTTAGACGTTGTTTAACCTTAGAAGAAGCTGAGTCTATGCTTAATGATTGCCACAATGGAGCTTGTGGTGGTCATCTATCTAGGCTTGCAACAACCCAATTTTTTTTGCATGCATGCTACTTTTTGCCTTAATATTCAAAGATTGCATTGAATCAGTCAAGAGATGCCATCCTTTTCAGGTTTATACTCGAAAAATGCACACACATCCAACTCCACTTTTCTTTGTGATCACCGTTGGTCCTTTCACGAAGTGCGGTATTGATTTTACTACTTGTAATCTGGCTTCAGTAGGAAATCACAAGTACATCATAGTAGCCGTAGAATACTTTATTAAGTGGAATCAGGCTATGCCTACTTTCAAGAATTATGGTGAAACAACAACCTTGTTTCTCTTCAATCAAGTTATTTCCCAGTTCGGTATTCCTAAAGAGATTTTCACTGACCATGGCAGTCATTTCTAAAATCAAATGATGTCTGAATTGGCTCTCAAGTTGGGTTTTTGGTAGGAGCATTCATCTCTGTATTATCCTTCGGCCAATGGGCATGTCGAAGCCATGAAAAAATCACTCAAAATCATCTTGCAAAGGATGATTAACAAAGCTAGATCCAATTGGCACATCATTTTCTATCCGACACTTTGGGCATATTGAATGCTAGTTAAGACTTGCACTGGTTTTACTCCCTTTCAACTATTTTATGGGTCGGAATCCATTTTTCTTGTGGAATGTGAAATTCCTTCCCTTAAACTGGTTGTTGAACTTCTTCCCAATACTTTTAGTCTTGAAGAACACCTCGTTCATTTGGAACATCTCGATGAGAAGCGTCAAGATGCTACCATAATCAATAAAGCTCATAAGAGGAGGGTAAAAACTCAATACGTTAAAGCTGTCCATGCTAGAAATTTTTCTGAAGGTTACCTTATCCTAGTCTACAATAAAGACAAAGATGCCTTGGGGGCAGGCAAGTTTAAATCTATGTGGTACAGTCCCTTCATTGTCAAAAAAGTTTTGAAAAAGGGAGCTTATGAATTGATTGATTTTGAAGGAAACAAGTTGGCGGAGCCCAGAAATGGGTTCTACCTTAAGAAGTACTTTGTTTAGGCTTCCTCCTAGCATTTTCTTGATTGTATATATTGTATCGTTGTACATATCTATCTATCAGTTTTAGTGATGCAGATATTTTTGATTTGCTTTGGTAGGTATTGATGGACGATTTGATATATCTAGGGTTCGTCGATGGTGCCAATAGACACGCCCGGAACATTGCTTCCGCGGCTTGAGTGATTTATTATCCACCTGGCCAATTGTTGGTTGTATCGGTCCCACTTCAAATAATATCACCAAATATACTGTTGTTATTAATTTACTATCCAAGGTAATATCTCTTGATATTGATTCATTAGTAGTTTATTTGGATTCATAATTAGTGGTATCTCAACTGAATAACATCTATCGCGTGAGAGACCCTTATTTATATTTCCAATTTCTGAGAGTGCGTTTATTACAAAGATCATTTGTTTATATCACATTTGTTCATGTTCCATGATCAGAAAATTCATTAGCATATTCTATTGCTAATCAAGCATTTCATTGACATATAAATCATTCATCACATTAAAACAAAAAATAATCAAAGTATCATTTGTATATATATGATCATCATGATAAATCGTCTATATATCGATAGAGTTTTTTCCAAAATAATATACAAAATCGGGACAAAATGTCCTACAAAATTAGGGCTTATGCCCATCATCATGTTTAATAAAAAAAGATCTGATCATCTATCTAGCGATCCTGCTCAGGATGAGTGGCAAGAAATAAAATGATGGCATTGGCCACTAGCCGAATAGTTGCACCCAATTCCATGGTACTCCCACCAAACGTCATTGCATCTCCTCTTGTAGGTCCTCTATAACCACCATAGGTACTTGGTGAGTTAACCTCACGAAGTTCCTCTAGACTGCATGGAGGGTCCTCTTAGTATCTGCTACACCCCCTTTGACATCTCTTCTGTTATGCCTGTGTTGAGGAAGACCATTAGGTCTCACTCGTCCAACATCTATGTCATTATCAATAATTTTTTAAGTGTTTTGTCTCATCAAAAATATTTTTTAGTTCATTTATACTTAAAATCCAAAAAAATCTTAAATTTCAAAAATTAAAAATCATTTATACCTATGACACCCCATGCTACATTTGGTGGCAACACTAGATCTGAATATCCTCTGAAATCCATTTTGGCATAAGGGTAGTCTTCTACTGCAATGACCTATTGTTCCCACCAAAGGAAAAACTTGTCATCAAATGTAGTCCTAGGGACCTCACCGCCCCTAGTGGTTTCATTAAGCCAACCCACCTGCCCATCCGTGGATCTCTTGGGTTGCCGATGGTGGATAATACCTTGGGATGAAGCCAAGGTACCCTCTCAAAGAAGAAGGAACACAAGGTGGTTCCTTATCCAAAGTTCTTTGTCTGACCCTTCTAGATAAAAGTAAGTTGTTTTTTCATATTGGCTAGTAGAAGTGTGCACCAATTGAAGACTATAGTGAGACAATCCATTGTAAGGCTCATTGAAACAGACAAATCTTGATGTAGAGCAGCAGAACCATTTACCTTGGCTATGGTAAAAAGTAGGATTCTCAGTGATAAATTATTTACATGCTTGATTGGAATCTGGCTTCCAATCTTTTCGGTGTTTCCAAGACAATATATGCAGGCATAGTCTTCTACACTAAGACTACTTCTTGTCCTTCCGGTTGAGTGGAATCCCTCTCCCCTCTAAGAAAGACCTGTAATTAAATATATATCGTCTATTCAATCTTCAGGGGCATCTGATCAATCAAAAAAGCATCTTCTTCTGCACTCCAATAGTGGATTAACATCTCAAGCAACCTAGTATTTGCCTTCATATTCAACATTTTGAAGAATTTTAACAATCCGCATTGTCATAAGGCATCTAATGCATTTTGATCCTCCATTACTTGATTATCAATTGCACTATGATCTCTTTCATGCCAAGTAATCAACATCCTGCAAGTAAATAATGTTTTGAATCATTCAAACCATGTTTTTCAATTTTGAATTCGCGCACACGTGGGTTTGTTATTAACGTAGTCGCGTATAGTGATTTCCTTTACATGGATCACATGTATCCAACCCGCATGTACACAGAGCGAAAATTTTAAAAATAATTTCCCATAGTCAAATTTGAGACAAAAGATATAAAAAGCATTAAAACTTGTCAAAAGTTCAATAAGAAGGTTACTTGGAAGATTGGAAGAAGTTTGAACGGTTGAATTTGATGGAGCAAGTTTTCTTGGTTTTTTCACCACAACTCCCTCACCCAATTGCTCAAAACACAAATGAGAAATTGTGAGTCAAAAAGTCCTTATAGAGGTTGACAAATGAAAATTACTTTTACTAAAGTTTAATTTTTTTGTGGACTTTTTGACCTTTTGGCTTGGAGTGTTGGGTAGGGAAAATTTTAAGGATGGAAATTTATCTTAAAGTTTAAAAGCCTTGGCGATTCGCATTAGTCCATATATGAAATCTATAAAAATGTTTGGAGATATTTTTGTAAAAATATTCAAATTTATAATATTTTTATATAGTCTATATGTAATTTTTTGGCGATTTTTAGGGTAAAATATTTTCATTTTATAAAATTTGGGCAAATCATTTTTACAAAAAATGGAAATTAGCAAATCTTTTCTTTGGAAAAAGTATAGAAAATTAGCCCATGGGAAAATATTAGCCCCTAAAATTTTCCCTGGTGTTGGGATGGGTTGTTTTTACAGGATACTTTGGAGATTTTTTGAGAAATTGCTTTGGTTCCATGACTACAAACCCGTCATGGAATGTATCATTTTCTTACTGGCATATAGATTATGGAATATCACTTTCCATTCCATTTTGCATACTAGCCTCCATACTGCGATATTTTTTCGATAGGGTTGACCCCATCATGTCTTGATTCTAAAATCATTTTCACTTGCTAACTTATCAAATCATGATATGATGGTAGAGCCAACCTTTACACGGGAATATTAGTTAGATCCTCGCTAGCATATGTTGCCCATGCTATGATATTGCATAGGCTCAGGAGTCCTCTTTAGTCCCACGTTGAAGACTCATTCTCTTTCTTCTTCACTATTTTTTTGGCTTTATACCCTAGAGGCTACTTTATGTTGAGTTGTACTGTTGCAAATCCATGTTGACCATTTGTATCTTTTGACCTTGATCCAGCTTCACTTGGACTCGTGTTTTAGCCACCTTTTGACCATGTCTTCTACAAAATCAATCTTGTAATCACTTAGCCTCTGCAACTTGACACACACTTTTACCTATGGAAAGAACATTCCTTTGAGTGTCATTGACTAGTTTCATCACCTTGCATTGAGCATAGGAATGTTCCCCTTCTAGGAACTAGCGCATTTGTATTTGGACACTCATTCTTTCCATTGTACTATAGCGTTCTTTTATTCTTTTGCAAGCTTCATGAATATGAAAAAGACAAAAAAAAATAATACATCCCAAATAGAGTGAGAACGAGACATTATTTCCATAATTGATGGCAGCTAGAGTTAGTTGCGTCACCCTTGAACAAATCACTCAAAAAATAAGTCTTTCCTCCATTGGGATGGGCTTTAGTTTGACTTAGGAGAGCCTTAACCTTGTTTTTGAGTCAATACTCCTCCAATTGGTTATCTCTTCCAATCATATGGAAAGTTTGCTTATGCCTCCTGCATGACAAACTTATACAAATTTATCATAGGCTAGCATGTAGTCACATTTAAGTTGTGCTTTTGTTCAAGGGAAGTAAACCTGAGTCGACCTTTCTACATTATCTCTTGACCTATTTTTCAGTTGGCTATCCCTGGTTGTCAGAGTCATGTTCGTTATCACATCAACTATTTGGTCCTTTGCTCATGCTGGTTTGAGAAGGTCTCCATTGACTTCTTGTTTGTGGGTCTTTCTCTTATTGACTATGACAGATTGCTGTGAAAGAAGATCTAGGGCTGCACCCTAGACCTATTTTCATTATTGATAGGTCACCTTGTGCTCAACATTGATCAATATAATGGGTCTTTGACTAAGTGGTTTCCCTTGTGTCGACGTCAGCTGTCATTATCACACATTGGGATTTGTGAAGTACCTTGGTTTCCATTTGACCCTATTGGTGGATTCCTCAGCTCTGTGTCAGCTTCATTATTGGTTAGTTTAGAGGGTTTCTATCATGCGCTAGCTACATCTTATGTACGCCAGAAACGTGCTTTGGTTGGGTTACTACATCTTTATTTGTCCAATTCCTTCCACATTATTGGCTTGCGGGTTACACTCACATTGGATTGATGAAGCATGCCTTAGTGCCTTGCTTCTAGAGGGTTTTTTCCCATCAACTTCAACTCATTTCTTTGGGAACAATATCTAGAGTCCATTTGGCAGTACCTTAGGGTTTGCAGTCATCAGTGGCAGACTCCTTCACTTTCGACAGTGGGAAAACATCATTGTCTTCTGATTGATAGATTCTTCCAAGTGTTCGACTACAACTCATTTATTCGCACTTGTTAGATTGTACTGGGTACCCTGACTCTCATCATCATTATCGGTGAGTAGTCTCACGTTTGTTAACGATATACATCAATGATCGGTAATCAAAAAATTTCTCACATGGTCGAATTCAGATCATTTATTCCCATTGTCTAGAAATGTACCATGGCGGTCAATGAAGACCTCGGGTTTGCATCAACATTTCTTGGTCCACTTGTCAGTTGCTTCTGTTTCTGCTAGTTGATACCATCCACCTTATATGTTGCGGTTCCTTAATGTGAAATTTATATGTTGGCACCCGAGTTGCGTGTAGTACCATTTGTTCCACCATTTTGAATTGGTACTTTTTGGTTCAGCTTATTGACTTTAGTGATCAACTTTCTACTTGTTGGACCTCAGAATTACTCTCTTTGACAACTTTTATCACTTCTTTCTCTTGTTTTTCCATGAAAGACAGATCCCCATCATCGATAAATGATATATTTTGTCTCACGGAAGACATTAAATGATTGCCATGTTATACTTTTATGTTTTTTCTATTTGAAATAATTTTTTGAAAATTAGCTACGAAACGTAGCCCATTCTGCAGCTAACCATGTGTTTCGTAGCTACTTCCATGGTTGAACAGGTTACAGGTGTCAAGCGAGGAAATTGGTCACATGAGAATCTCTGGAATGGTCACGACATGGATCCTATCCTAGTTACCCAACCTAGATTGACCAAAAAGCCAACGCAAGACCACAGTCAAAGTTCGAGTCAAACAAAGAAACCCAGGAGCAATAGGACTCTGTGTCCACTCTTCCTGGCTAATTAATAAATCTGACAGTTTTATTGTAGCATTAACTCGAACAAGCCATCGGTGATAACAGTTTCATGCAACCATCTTGTTGACTTAAATTCACCTATAGTTGATCAACTGTTTATGCAGATTTGTTGTAATATGTGGAGACCACCTGTAGCTAAATTCTCTCAAAAGACAGTTAGGAATGTTTCTTTAAATATCAGTAGTAAAGAACTGAGAAGGAGTTTGAATTTCTATATGTATTAAGCTCAGACTTAAATCTCTGTAATTTTGGATTTTCCTGTTAATAAAATGAAGTCGTGTTTGACCAAGTGATCTTTTGAAAGAGTATCTTTAGCTAGTTAGCAACTCAACTCAGTCAGTTGCAGAGGGCCCCTGCACTGAAGGAGGTTTTTCTTTAGTTATTTTATTTACTGTTTAGTTTAGTTTCATTATTTACTTTTAACAATATATGTAGTTTAGGTTGATTTCTTGTAGTTTGTTTTATTTTAATTATGTTTAGTAGCATAATGTTAGAATTCGATGGTGCAGTCTTGTTTCTCTTATGTATTTCATAAATGAAACTTTTTTTGTTTTAACAGGGTAAGGTGGAAAAGTAACAAGGATGCATTATTGACTAGTTTACTTATTGTTTGTTTCCTCTATTATTTATTTCCTAGTTCAGATTTCCAATGCACTGTGTGGATAAATGTTTTTGGTCACCATTTCAAGCTGATATCCATCCTAACTAAATGGTTAAACTATCACTTCACAAAAGGATTGAAATCAATTAGTTACTCTCCGCATATTTGATTTAGTTCTCTAAACTATAAAGTACAATAAGTTGCTTGTTTGCTATCTCAAGAAAGTTATCTTTCAAAATTGGAGGCTTGGACAACTGAAAGTGCTTTAGTCAGTTTTCATTCTCTGTAATTATTTCAAATTGCCTTACAACTTCACCTTTTAATTTTTGACCTAGGATTAAAATGACAAAATAGGGTAGATGCTCTGGTTTTGCTTCCTTTAACTTAGATTTTTATTAGTTCACCATTAGGAAATTAAAACACAATTTCTCATAATTTAGATTACACATGATTAAGAGTCAAGGAAACCCCAAAAAAAAAACAATATAAAAATACAAAACAACGAAGTAAGAAGGGTTAACTAGCACATACAGTGCACTACACTTCATCAACGTACGAGCCTCGACTGATAATTTATGCGACGAAATTTAGGAAACTAAATTGACTAAACATTTTGGTACCACTGCTGGGAAAGTGTAACTAGGTAACTTTATCTCTTACATTCAAAAAAATAAAAATTTATATGCATAGAGAAAGAGACTCTAGGGGTATATTTATGGCTAGAGGCAAGAGTTCAATTCCTACAACACCACCTACTCCACCAAGAACAAGAAAAGATACACCTCCATCCCAAACTCATACTCCCAGCCATAGAACTCCTGAAATTCTAGGGGTAGAAATCCAATCAAAAGAATCTCCTACTTCATCTACCAAGTCAGCCCTAGAGGAGAAAAATATTGAATCTCCAACAACAGGAGTAGAATTTTTCACCTCCACAGGGGAACACATTTTAGTTGAAGAATTAGGAATACCTGGTGAGGAAGAAGAAGTAGAACCTCTCTCCCACATCCCATTAATAGAAGAACTAGAGGAGGAGAAAGTAACCTTGCAGGTTGAACCATATAATGACCCTGAAGAAACTATAATGGCAGAAGAAGGAGAAGATGGAGAATTCATAATGCTTGGAGGAGGAGGTAGAGGAAAAAATGGAGGAGGTAGAGGAAATAGGGAAATAGATAATTATTTTGGGTTCCCTATAGTGGATGAAGCAACAAATGCCACAATGAAAAATATCTCACCTTCTGTCCTCCCAAACTTCCATGGGTTAAAAAGTGAGGATCCTGAAACATTTTTATTCGAGTTTGAAGTCTTGTGTAGAACCTATGATTATCTAGAAGACTCTCAAAAACTTAAGTTGTTCCCTTCAACACTGAAAGGAGCTACTTTGAAGTGGTTCATGGGGTTAGTCACTTAGTCCATTAGAACATGGAATGACATGAAGAAAGTATTTTTGAATAGGTATTTGGATTATTGCATGCCTACCAATCACAAAGATGAAGTGTTCAAAAGGATGCAAAGAGAGGATGAAAACTTAGAGGATTTGATTGAGAGATTCAACTATAATTTGAAAAGAGCAAAGATGGACAATTTAGATGAAGATACCTTAAAAGCTCTTTTAATAAAATCCATTAGAGATGAATGGATAGATATCCTTAACATGACGGGGAAGGGAGATATCTCTTAACTCCCATTAAGTGATATAGGAGAATTATGTGTTCATTTCTCAAGAGGGAAATCCAAAACTGGGAGAGGTACAAGAGATCCTTGTCTTGTTAGAGTAAATAAGTCTGCAACTGGATCAGTGAGTAGGGAAGGAATTGGTAATATGCTTGATGAATTCAAAACAAGTTTCCTAGGGAGTCTTAGTGAACAAATAGACACCCTTAAGTTGCAAAACAAGCAGAAAACCGAGGCTGATGCTTTAACTATTTTCTATCCAAAATGCAGAAAAAAAAAACATGCTCTAAGAGAATGGCCTTTAGATGCAAAAATTATAGAAACTTGTATGATTTTCTCAGAGAATCATGAAACAAAGGGTTGTCCTTCGATTCAAAGCTTTAAGGCTATTTTTCAAGAAGAAACAGTTCCAAATTCAATAGAACCTCTTTGCTTTGTATCTAGAAAACCTTAGCAGGGGCCACAAAATCAGGGATTTAACAATCAAATGTATCTTCAGCCCCCACCAAATTGGAATTCTTGGCAGCAACCTTGGCCTCAACCTCAATCTCAATCTCAACTGTGGGCACAAGGAGTACAAAATCCTTATGGGATATTTTCTCAATATTACCAATATCCTCTATCATATCAAAATTATCCTCCCCCACACATTCCACAACAAAATCAACAACCACAACTTCAAAATTAGAACCCTCAACTTTCATTACCATTTCCACAACAAATTCCACAACAAAACTGAAGTCTTCAACTCTTACTTCCATTTCAGCAGAAACCAAATCAACTACCCACCCAACCATTACCAAACCCCAACAATAAAAATCCTTAGAATGCTTACATGGTGGAAGGACAATAATTTCCAACTTATATGATCACTCTTGTAGATCTTAATGATGTTCAACTGAGATCTGGTAGGATATTATAAAAGGAAATACCTTCTGTAGTTATACATGAACAAGACAATTCTGAAGAAGATTATCTATATCCCAATAAATTTTTTTAGGGAACATCTATCCAAAACCAAAATACTGATAATGAAAAACAAAAAGAACTAGCGAACTCAACTCCTATCATTGAGCAGCCAGTATCTACTTCTACAACTCCTTTTCTTGAAAGACTACAAGTTGATAGAGGAGTAGAAAAGCAGATCATGTTGCCCAATTATGATTTTCTAGATGAATCGAAAAATGTCTATATCAAAATTCCTTTGTTACAAGCCATTAAGGAGATTCCAATTCTAGCTAAAGAAATAAAGGAGTTGAGCATAAAGAAATCAGGAAGAAAAGAAAAAGAAACAAAAAGAATTCCCCTGGTAGGAAAAATAACATATATAATGATGGGAAAAATTGCCATACAAAAATATGTAGATCCAGGAAGTCCAATTGTGAAAACACACATCAATGGAGTTGAAATTCCAAATACATTGATTGATTTAGGGGTAGCAATAAACATCATGAGCAAACAAACCATGGAACAAATCAAGTTTCCTAATCTTCTTTACACACCTACATTACTGCAATTAGCGGACATATTTGTAATCAAACCAGATGGAGTGTTAGAAGATATTTCAGTATCCTTAGATTCTTGGGAATATCTTGTTGATTTTATGATCTTAACCCCCAAGAACAATCTAGGAGGACAACCACTCATATTAGGAAGACCTTGGTTGGCCACCGCTGATGCTTTCATTAGCTGTAGATCTAGTGATATGTATATTTCTAATGGGCATTCAACAAAGAAATTCACTCTATAGCCTCCAGCAAGAAAAATCACAGAAATAGATGACAAAGAATGGATTGATGATGAAAATGACATTAAACCTCTCTTTACTATTTCAGATATTAGTGAGGATAATCAAATTTTAAATACAACGGAAAATTTTGAATCATCTCAAGAATATGAACATGATCAATTTCAAGAAAAATCCAACATTCAATATTTTTCATCTAGGCAGATGTCTCTTTATTCTATGAAAGAATTTGGTAGCTCTACAATTGAAATCTTTTCAAGGAGAACATTGAACATAAACAATAACTTGGAGAAATTACAAAATAAAAAGCTAATCAAGACATTACAACAACATTCTGTTGCATATGCATGGGAATATACTGACATGAAAGGAATTAGTCCTAAGACTTGTATGCATCACATATACATTGAGGAAAACTGCAGACCTATCAGACAACCTCAGAGAAGAATGAATCCAAATCTGAGGGAAATTGTGAAGGAAGAGCTGCAAAAACGGCTGAATGTAAACTTCATTTACACAATTTTAGACAGCCAATGGGTTTCCCCTTTAGTGATTGTGCCTAAAAAGAATGGTAAATGGAGGGTGTGCATTGATTACCGAGAATTGAATAAAGCTAACCTTAAATATCAATTTCCTTTGCCCTTTATAGATCACGTGTTAGATACATTAGTAGGTAAGAAGTATTTCTCATTCTTGGATGGTTTTAGTGGTTATAATCAAATTCAGGTGGCACCAGAAGATCAAGATAAAACCACATTTACTTGCCCATGGGGAACTTATGCCTACCGAGTACTTCCTTTTGGGTTAAGTAATGCACCTGCAACATTTCAAAGAGTAGTACTAGGAATTTTTTCTGATCTAATACATGATTGTGTAGAGGTATATATGGATGATTTTACAGTCTATTGGAACACATTTGAAGAAGCTTTGGAAAATTTCGAAAGAGTTCTTAAAAGATGTAAGGAATCAAACCTTTCACTAAGCCATGAAAAATGTTTTATGGTGTTTATAGAAGGTATTGTTTTAGGGCATCACATTTCAGGAGATGGGATTAAAGTTGATAAATCTAAAGTAGAAGTCATCTCTAAATTATCAATCCCAAATTGCCAAAATGATGTTTGAAGTTTTCTAGGATTCACAAGATACTATAGGTGATTTATAGAAAATTTCACTAAAATATCATCGCCACTCTTCATATTAATCACCAAGGATTGTGAATTCAATTGAAATCCTAACTGCCAGTTAGCATTTGAGACTTTAAAAACAAAAATTTCTGAAGCACCCATCTTGAGAGGTCCAAATTGGAAACTACCTTTTCACATTTCAACAGATGCTTCATATACAACTCTGGGAGTTGTATTAGGACAAAAAGACTTGATTCCCTATGCCATCTACTATACAAGTAAGAATTTCACTCCCACTGAGTTGAGCTATATTGTAACTGAAAAGGAATTTTTAGTTGTTGTTCATGAAATCAACAAGTTCAGACATTATATAACAGGCTATGAAACCTTTGTTCATACAGATCACTTTGCAATTAGATATTTAATGAATAAACCTATTACTAATGGAAGAGTTACAAGATGGCTTTTACTCTTGCAAAAATTCAATATTATTGTGCTAGATAGACCTGGAAAACAAAACACAGTTGCTGATTTCTTGTAAAAAATTCAGAATATCAAAGATGACACTCTAGTTGAAGATAAGTTTCCTGCTGAATATATTTTTACAGTGACTACTCAAACTCCTTGATTTGCAGATATTGCTAATTACTTAGTCACAGGGAAATTTCCTTCACATTTGTTTCCTAGAGAAAAGGAAAAATCATTCAGATAAGTGCAAGATATTCATGGATATCTAATGAATTGTATAAAACAGTCCCAGATCTTATGATCAAAAGATGTTTTAGGGAAGATGAAATGCCAAATATTCTTAAGGCATGTCATGATGAGTCGTGTGGTGGACACTTTTCTGACAAGAGGACATCCTATAAAATCCTTTCTTTAGGATATTATTGGCCATCCATCTTCAAAGATGCCAAAGAATATGTTAGGAGGTGTGACAGCTGCCAGAGGGTAGGGAAACCTGCTCCTTCAAATGAAATGCTAGTACAAGTTCATGTACTCATTGAACCTTTTGAAAAATGGGCCTTAGATTTTGTTGGGCCAATTAATCCTTCACCTAAGCAAAAGAAGTATATATTGGTATGCAGTGATTATGTCAATAAATGGGTAGAGGCCAAAGCATTACCTTTTGCTAATGAAAAATCTATAGTTAATTTTCTTTTTGAGGACATCTTCACTTGTTTTGGTGTTCTAAGAGAAATTGTGACAGATTAGGGATCTCAATTTACATCTAAAATGGTGGAGGGTCTTGTGGAAAATTACAAGATCAAACATAAGAAATCTACTCCCTATTATCCACAAGAAAATGGTTAAGTTGAATCTACAAATAAGGTGATTGAAATAATTATCACTAAGACTGTGCATCTACATAGAAGATATTGTGTAGAAAGGCTCCCTGAAGCCTTATGGGCCTATAGAACTACATGGAGGAACACAACGAGACATAAACCCTATGAACTTGTTTATGGGAAACATTCCATGTTCTCTATAGTGTTTCAAATCAAAACCTTCAAGATGGCAGTCCAATTGGGATAGGATTTATCAGATGCACAGAAACATAGATTGGAGCAACTCAATGAACTTGATGAAATTAGGCAAGATGCAGTCCAAAGAATCAGTATAGTCCAACAACAGAGGTCTAAATGGAATGATAAATATATTAATGAGAAGAAATTTCAAGCAAGAGATTGGGCATTGTTGTTTGATTCAAAGTTCAAAGATTTTCAAGGGAAGTTTCAAACTCATTGGCTTGGGCCATATGGGATTGAAAAAGTCTTTCACAATGGAGTGGTAAGAATAAGAACAATAGATGAGGAAAAGGTACCTCTTCTTGTGAATGGTCATCGGTTGAAGATATATCAAAAACCAGTTTCAAGAGAGGAGTTCATTAGGATTTTCCAAGATAACTCTGAAATGAAGCTAGTGAAGAAGATTCCTTCTTCTTCACTAACTTAGTCTTTATTTTTCCTAAGAAATGACTGATTAAAAAAATAAAAAAAATAATAAATTGTATAAGGTTGAAAACCAATCATTGATTGGCATACTTATATAGAAAATATAGGGTGAAAATCATAGATTTCTGACATCCTATATTCCATTTTCTTTCTGTAATAAGTAGTGAAAAAAAGCTACATTTATTTGTAGTATAGAGTCTGAAATTTCATGGTCTCATTCCATGTCATTAAGTTTTCATTCTGTTTTATAGTTCCACTTCATCTCACTGTCATTTTTCATTTACATTTTATTTTTACAGTTTTACTCAATTTCACCCTATTTTTCATTTTATCTTACATCTCATTCCATCTCACTATCATAACTCATTTCCATTTTATTTCTACATCCATATTTCATAAGCCATATTTCACTTTTCCTTCTTTTCACATTATGCAGTTGGTTCCGTTCCATAGCTAATCTGATTATGTAGCTACAACCTACTTATCAACTCTAGCACAATTGTATAGCTCACAAATAAATCATGAATGCAGGGAAATTGAAGAATCAAGTTTTGGAGATCAACCATGCTCAAAGTACCTATGGATCAACACCAAGTTCTATGATAAAATGCAAATTTATTTTGAACAGAAAGTCATAAACATAAGTTATGTATAATATGAATGATCATATGTCTCCTTAACAAGTCATCATTTGATTTGACTACCACATCTCAACCACATCTTCCACATTCGATACCGAACGGTCTATAATGATTTCATCATACCACACCTCTTCTATGGTCTCCATACTCTGTACTTAAAATGGTCTCTAATAACTCCACCTGCTAATGGTAACAACCATGATATTACCAAAGTATTCACATCTCTCCAAACCCTCACTATCTACTTATTCCACGCAAACTCATAGTTTTTTTTCACCATACCCGCAGTTAGTCCATTTCATAGACCAAGAGATTAATTCTGAAGGTTATAAAATTCTATGAAATAGAGACCATGGGACTCATTGTCAGGGCAGAGCCCGTAGGGGAAAAGTTTATGGAAGGGTACCCACAACTCAAGGAGATGCTGTAGAAGATTGGATGGCTCAATTTCATTGAAAAATTTGATGGATATCACAAGGAGATCACAAAATATTTTGTTAGATAATTCGATGTACGTAAGTAGAGATTGGAGACATTAAGTTTGCAATGAAAAAATCTTACATAGTAGATGCTACAGAACTGCCAAGACTTGGTGAGAGGTAGTTCAAAAATAAAGAATTTCATAGTGAATCATGGAAGGTAATCCTCATGAACCCAGTTATGGATATTACTGTGTTTAGAAAAGGAATTCCTATTTCAACACTCAAAAATAAATGGAGAAGCATGCTTTTGATATTACAAAAATTTATTACCTGTGAGGGAAGATTCAGATGTATGTATGTTTATCATATACATTTATTGATGAACTTTCTAGAAAATGGAAACATCAACCTCCCTTTCTTCCTTCTAAACAGTCTAAGGAGGATGGATTCAAATGTACAAAAGTAAATAGAATCCTTGGAGACAACCATGTACCATCATGGGTTGGTCAAAATACTGGTTGAGTATCATCTGAAAAGAGTAGGAGATACCAGGGAAAACTTTATGATAAGAAACCATTTCCAAGAGACACCAGAATCTCCTGAAAAGGATAGTATCAAAAAGAGTAGGAGAAAGAAGACTCATCTAACCATTCAAAGCAATCCTGAGCCCTCAATACAGAAAAATGATGAAGAACCAATCTCTGAAAAATTAACAGAGATCAGAGAACAAATCAAGTAGAAGAAGAAGATAAAAAAGAAAGCTGGTGGAATTACTGAGAACAAACCTGAATCTCCATTACAACAAGATGATGAACAACCAATCTATGAAAAATTGACAGAGATTAGGAAACAAATCAAGAGGAAGGAAAAGATAGTAAAGGAGAAAAAGGGTACAAAAGAGGAGAACATAAACCCCCTACAACTTAGAAGGAGCTCTAGACTCTGAGTATGGTGAAGAAGGTATCATCAAAGGAAACAAAGTTCATAAATCTAGAAGAAGAAACTCCAGTATCATCTCCTGAAAATGTTCTATTTACATACAGTCCTCAAAACTCTCCTAGATAGTATTTTGAAGGCATCCCCAATAGAGGATCCCCAGGTATAGACATAGTACAACAACAAATTTATGATTACATAGAATCACTCGAAAAGAAAAGTGCCTCAATGGATCTAGGATCCTCAGCCAATCCAGAACAACCTGTCAATCCACAAGAACCTCTGACTGACTCTCTCAAATAGGAAGTCTATGAGTTAGAGATATTGAACAGGCATTGTTTGGTCAATTTAGTATTCCTAAATTGATATCATTAATTGTCAACCCGGGGCTCGTAAGCTGATGAAGTGAAGGTGTACTATATGTACTTAAGCAACCTCTTAAAGCTTTTTGTCGTTTAGGGGTGTTGTTTGTGATTATTTTATCTTCCTAAGATGAAGTGATGTATTTATAAACAAATGAGTGATGGTGTGTGTGTAGTGAATTCTAAATGAGTGAGGGTGTGTGATTAGTGATTCCTAACTAATTGCTGAGAAAGGAATACTTTGAAGGAAATGAATTAAAATAACTGAAAGCAAAGAACCACTCTCTAATGGCATTAGACACCATTCATGCTGCTGCAAAAATAAGAAAATCACTTAAAAGACCAATGATAAAGTTTATCTCTTCCTAACTCTCTGCCTCTAACACATACTACTGTGTAAGACACGATTAAGAAGTAGCTAAAAGTAAGTCTAATAACTGATAAAAATGAGAAAATCTACTTTAAAGACTAGTGATATTATTTTGCTCTTTCTAACTCTCTGCCTATATCACATAGTACTGTGTAAAGCACGATTAGAGAGTAGCTAAGGATTAGTCTAGAAAGCACTCAAAGCCAGCTGCAAGTGATTAGTATTCTGATCTCTAAAAAGATAAACAATTTATAGTAAGAGACCATACATATATTAGCAGACAATTTTGAAAATTAAAACTAAAAACTAGTTATGGAAATAAAATAAGGAGCAGCAACTTTAAATTTTTCAAATGAAACTACCACTAGATGCAAAGCAAACACATGAACACACAAATAATCCCGGGTCAAAACCTGCAAAAAAGCAATGCTGATCAGCTTAAAGAAAGGATCCAAAATGAATTAAAG